>JADLZK010000188.1:0-72253 GCA_015847255.1 Hyparrhenia diplandra
ACATGGATCGCCTCTTCCTCACCGTCGACAATGTCCACATCGCCTACGATGCGAGAGAGGGGCACCCACCACCCGCCGCCTCTCTGTTCGATGCGGTCCTTCATGTGCGGTGCGATGTTGAACTTGGTCGCTACTCCTCCAACCGCGACATCACCATCGGCGCGCCGCTTCGCTCTTCATCAACGCCCGCCCAATGAGCGTTTCTTATTCCTAGAGAGTCCACCACGCGACATGGTGCATCGGCACCTTGACGTGGGTGTTCAAGGGGAGCTCCTACCGGCGGCCCATCGCGCACGACTTCACACCATGGCTACATCGGCAACCTTCACTACCTCCTCGGGAGTTTTATCCTAGCGAACCCGGGGAGAACATGATTCTCGGGAACCCGATGCGGGGCCAACTCCTATCGTAGATTGAGCTCATCATCCCGGGGACGGTGATCTCCACCCGGGCGTGACCGAATGGACTTTCATCCAGTAGCGAGGACGCGCCGGTGTCGGAGAAGGTGGGGAGATGTCATGACCCAGAAATAGGGCCCGGGGAGGATGGGCCCGACAGGGCCCACGAGGCGCCCGGCGCCGCCCCTGGGCTTCTTGTAGCGCCCGCGCCCCGCCGTCCCCCCTTTCCGCGGGATTCTTCGGCAATTAATTCGGGGGAATAAAGGAGGAAAATATCTAGGATTATCCTTAGGCGTTTTGGTGTGCAAGGGGCTATCTCATCTATAAGGGAGACCCTTATTAGAAAATAAATAAATAGGATATGCTTGTAAAAGGTATTCCAATCTATAAGAAACCTTTAGAGAGATTGCTTGAGATACAAGTCCCACTAAGTAGGGCTATAAAAGTAAAGGGTGCGTAATCTTTCAGGGCAACAAGCAAATAAAGAAATTTTATCCCAATCTCTCTTCCTCTCCCTCTCCCCGCCCCTTGCCCGTCCTTTGCCGCCCGGCTGGCCCCAAGCGCCCAGCCCGCCAGGCGCACGGCCGCCGCCGCCACGCCACCACCACCACCATCGCCCACGTCCTCATATTCCTTCCCCAATTCCCTAATCCACATGTCGGGCCGGTCCAATCTAGCCGGAACCCGACGGATGATTTCGTGCATTAAAAATAATAAAAAAAAATTGAGAACTTATAACTCAAACTTATAACAACTCACATATATATCACATCCATACAAACTTGCTTAATTTAAAATGTGCATAATTTAAACCAATTCACTTACAACTACTATTTCTTGGCACATCAAGGCATTATCCCCGGATCTTGAGAACTTAAACACACCATCGTTGGATGCATGGCACGTAAGCGCTTATTCTTGCATGAATCGCACTGGACCACCCTCTCCCTCCCTTTATCATTCCTCCGCACGGTGGCACATCGAGGGCATTATCCCCGGATCTTGAGAACTTAAACACACCATCGTTGGATGCATGGCATAATGAAAGCGCTTATTCTTGCATGAATCGCACAAGACCACCCTCCCCTCCCTTTATCATTCCTCCGCACCGGTGGCACATCGGGGCATTATCCTAGTCAACATCTTCTATATCGCATACCATGACAACATATTTTTGTGCAACCGACGAATTTTGGTCCGTGTTTGCTTTCATTCCAACCTCCGAGATTAGTACGGTTGCTTCGTGTTCTCCTCCTCGGGCGTATGGAAAGGTAATTTGACATTGTACTTGTCGACCCAACCGACTATGAAAATCATAATAGTGCCGGACGTCCACTTGCTGAACCCCAAAGTACGAGAGAGGTCTTTAAGCCAAGTGATTGGGTCAATTGGGTGGAATACAATTAAAATTCATATAAATGGTAAATAGACATATACAAATATATTTGACAAATTAATTATACAAATACTTACTATTACTAGAACATTTTTTCCGCTATGGTGGGCAAACGTCTTCCATCGGGGTCAAATGCCCGGGGCGTTACATGGCCACGTAAACGTATGACTTAGGCGGTGGTAGATTAAGTCGACCATCTAACAAAAAATATATAAAAATTAGTTTTAGTTTTTTGCAACATAACTACGACTAACATTATACAACACAACATTTATTTTATGAAAAATAATAGCAATATATATAAAGAAATAATAAAAATTATTAACATACCGGGGCGGCGGTGGAGCCCGGTGGTGGCCTCTGATGTGGCATCTTGGGTGGTGGGGTGGCCCGGCGGTGGCGTGTCGGCGTGGGGGGCCGGCCCGGAGGTTCCGGTGGGAGGAGGCCGGTGGCGGTGGCGGTGTGGCGTCGCCCGAAGTTGGCGGATCGGCGGGGCGTCGAGGGGTGATGGCGTGGGTGATGGCGGTGGCGAGCGGCGATGCGGTGTCTGGGTGAGTGTTTGTCTCAAGGGTGAGTGGCATGCCGACGTTTTTTTTATATATATTTCACTTCTTCGCCGAGAGCTAGATCTTGGAGGCCGTCGGCAAAGTCGACATTTTGTCGAGAGGTCGCAGACAACTCTCTTGGCAAAGCACGTTTTTAAAAATACTTTCAACAAAAAACGGGCCCACGTGTCCCTTATTTCCCAGAGGTTACTACCTAGAGAGTTTTCGTAAGATTCTCGGCAAAATTGAGCTTTGCCAAGAGCACCGAAACCGACTCTAAAGTTTTCATTTTTTTTTATTTTGCCATCATAACTTTTTTTTTTACCTTAGATACAGTACATGGAGGTCCTTGTTCAAGTTTGTAACTTTTTTTTAAACATTTTACTATATTTCATGAATTTTCATGTATTATTTGAATTTCTTTTCAAAACTCAAATTTAAAGCGCAAGTGATTCGAATTATGGATCTAAATGATTGGAAAAATTGTATACATGCTTGTGAGTAATCCGGGACCACGCCCTAAAATTGAATATCTTGTGCGTGAAACATGTCCACTCACTTGTGGGTGAATCATTTAAAAATTCTATAAAATGAAAATTAAATAGAAAAATCATGAAATTTGACGAGTCATCGTGGTATCGCATGTGTACGCCTGCGGTAAAAATTTGGAAAGGTTTCATGGAAGTTTGGATCACGGACTTCGTAAAACCACGAAGACCTCTAGATGTGATAACATGTGAGATGTCCCGGAAACTACAGTCCCGGATCTAAACTTGCACGAAACCTTTTAAAAAATTTTATCGGGCTACACATGCGATATCACGACAACTTCGTAAAAATTTCATGATTTTTTTTTGACTTTCGCTTTCTTTTTATAGAATTAAGCTTTTAATTCACCCGGGAAAGGTGAGTCGGCGTGCTTTTGAGCACAAGATGTTCGAAAATTCTAGGGTGTGGTCATGGATGAGGACTCAAGCTACACTCACAAGCATGAATATGATTTTTTCAATCGTTTTAGATCCATTATTCAATGACTTGCGATTCAAATTTTAGTTTTGAAAAGAAATTCAAATAAAAGACAAAAATTCATGAAATATAGTAAAAGGAACAGAAATATTTCTAAACTTGAACATGGAGATCTAAATAATGTAGCATTGCTTAGAGTAAAAAGTATGGAAACGAAAATTAAAAAAATAATAAATTTGGTTTGAGGTCCGTTTGGGGCTTTTGGTGAAGTGTGATTTATCGAGAGCCTATGTGGAGGGACCGTCGGCGAAGTGATACTGAAGCATCGGTGGGGGATTTTTTTGTTGCCTAGAGGAGATATGGGACTCTGCGAGGGGGGAGCTCTTCGCCGAGAATCTCCCGATCATTTTGTCGGCAAAGGTTTAGAAACTTTATGAAATCAAAACCCCAAACCCTATCCACTCACTCACACAACACACAACACACCCACACATATAGCTCGGGGACCGTCGGCCTTGGCCTGACGCCCGCGCACGGCCGCCCCGGGACGCCGCACAAGGCCTCCCTCCTTCACCGCCCACCCCACGCCGCCCCCCCTCCACCGCCCCCAGTGGCTCTTGGCCACGCCCTACTTTTAATGGTCAGATTAATGACACGTGTTTGTGCGGGGATCACGCCACAAACACGTCTATTAGTAAACAGATAATGGTAAATAGAATTAATAGTAAACCGAGCTATAGATATATAGGATGGAAAGGGACTTCTGGTGGCGACGAAGGGTCACCAAGTCGGGTTACAATATCAGAGTTGGCCAACCGAGAAGCGGTGAATTAACTATGACACGCCCCGTACTCCACAGGCGGAGACTTGTGCATGGATGAAACCGGGCTTCAACGCCCTTCTCCTAAGCAAACACCTTACGAACTCCTACGATACGCGGGTCTCTACCTTGCCGTCGATCTTACCTTCACATGTGCCGATATACGCCAAAAATAGAGGGGTGAGTACAAAACGTACTCAGCAAGTCCCAACCGAGGGGTTGTAATTATTAAGGGTTTGGGCCCTAGCGAGTCTCTAAAATTGCTCTCGCTAGTTCCGGGTTATCTCATGTCATCATTTGTGTCATGACACCCAAGGGTTAGTCATCATTAAAGTGTATCTAATCATAGATGTTCACGCCTAGCACTTGCCCATTCCAAGGGCGTGGCTATTGAATAGATTTAAGTAACTCCGCGAGAGGTGTACAAATTTCCCACACGATAGGCGTTGTCTTCACCATCATGACTTGTTTAGACAGGGCCTACTTGAGATTCCGTACCGCTTGGATGCCTCCTAGGTATGTTGGTATAATCCTCACCACGACTTCGAGGGTTGGAAATGGGAAGATCACTTAGCATCCCATTAGCACATAGCATCGCGGAAGATCACTTAGCATCCGCCAACTCATAAGTTTGTATACAATATCAAAGCGCCCAATTGTTTTACGTGGAGGATCACATAGCAACCACGCCAACCCGACCTCGGAAGATCACTTAGCATCCGAGTCACCGATAGATCGTTTGCCTACGCCGGCCACCTTGGCTCCAATTATACCTCAACCCAGCGGGGGGTGTGGAATCAAGCCGTCCCATCTCTAAGGCGTGTGGGCATGCGTAATATTACACTAGGTAGAAGGTCTATGAACCGGTCCTTAGGAGGCGAGCATCTCTCCGCGGGATTCATCCCCCGATTGTGATTAGTCCACCTCCATGTAGACTATCACCACTCACCTTTTTGTTGACATGGTTCACGTTATTACTTAGGTTAACGACAAAGCTTAGCGAAGCCTCACGCACATAGCCCATGAGTACTCCCGCACGGCTTGCCACGGTTATACTTATCTTAAACATCTTATTAAACATTATAGTAATTAGGTTAGGTTAAGGGGGGTAAGGACTTGCCTAGGAGGTTCTTACGAATCGGCACGGCGTCGAACGTCTTCTAAGCGTACCGGACCGGAAACTCCTAATCGTGTCGTCGAACCTACTTTTTACGTCTGGCGATAAACCCTAGCTTGAACTATAACATGTAAAGCAAACATAGAACATTATGGTGGCAATGGGTTAGATGCATAGAGCTAGATTTTAGATGAATTATGGAAGTCGTTTCACAGCGAAACGGAGTTAGTATGCATGAGATATGGATTTTATAATATCAATCCCTAATTAAATCATTGGGGTAATATTATAATACAATTTTATCATGTAATAAAATTGGAACTAATTACATGATAAAATTCTATAATTCAAATAATGAATTTACAAATTTTCTGGGAATTTTTTTCGACACGGGAAAGTCGACTTATAACATTACGTGTACAAACACCGGTGCACATAGCATTTTCCGAGTGTACAGGAATGTGCCTCCACACGTGGGTGCCACGTGGGTCTAGGTGGACGCCACGGTGGCGGCCACGTAGCGCCACGTGGGTGACCCGGTCACCTTAACGGCGACCGGCCGGCGTGGGCGGGCAAGGGTGACGTGGCAAACCCTGGTGGCGGTGTGTTGACGCCGTTATTGTGGGTGACGGGCGACGCCGATGTCCACCGATGTCCCGACAGCGGCCCCCGAACGGGACCCCTCGCCGGAGTATCGCCGGAGTAAACTGTTTCTTGGCCGTAGCTCGTCGCGGGAGGCCCTTTAGCACCTCATTGACACTACGGACCCATCTCAGTGTAGGCATTAGGGCGGCAGGCATGGCTTCTCCCACGGGCGGCGGCGAGCCCGGGCGGCGAACGCGGCGGCGGGTAGTCGGGGTGGCCTTGCTGGCTGTAGAAACGAGGAAAAAATGTGGGAATCGAAGGAGAGGAGCGAGCCGCCTGATGGACTCACCAATTTGACCTTGCGGCGGAGAATCGACGAGAACGTCTCGCCCTAGCCACCGCGGCGGCGGCGATTTGGGGCAGCTCGGATTTCTCGCCGGAGAGGGGAGGAGAGGGGAAGAGGGGGCGAGCACCGTGTGTTCCACGCTCGGGCGGAGCTGAGTCGACGGCTCGGCCGGTTGAGCCCCGGACGACGCTATTTATAGGCGCGGCCCGAGTGACCACGGCGGCGTGATATTTTCCGCCGACGAGATCTTTTCTGGCACTTCCCGGTGTGCTCGTGGACCTCCAGCTGGTGTTCGACGTTGTCTCGTCCTCGGCCGTGTCCTGTCCCATCATCGGGGAGGCCAGTCGTTTGTCGCGTCGTGTGGTCAAATCAGCGGATCTTGGTCATCATGGCGGCGGTCATGATTTGAGGCGTTTAAACCGACCAGTCTTTGCCGATGCGCCACCGGGTCTCGGCTGGGTGGGCTAGCCGACGCATGTGTCCCATGCCCACGACGGAGCTGTCTTTGGTGTCATCTTGTCTGGCTTACCGGCGAGCGCGGCGGCGGGGTAGTGGATGGTACTGTGATGCGGTCGGGGGGCGGTGGGAGCATTGATGGCGAGTCGTCTCGGAGGAAGCGGCCGACTCGCTCCATGTGCCCTGGTCATCGATAGCAGGGTGGGAAGTACGACGGAGGCGGTGTCGCCCGGCGGCGCCGTGCGCGGGTCGGCGTCGACAGAGGAAGGAGGGAGGCGACACCGGCGGGGCCCGTTTGTCGGTGGGAGGGAGAAGGAGAGGTGGGCCTTTGCGTGCCGGGCTTGGCCATCTGGCTTGGCCATGGGCCGCCCACGTGAGCGCGTGGAAAGGGAGAGGGAGAGGGGAATGTTAGCTGCTGGGCCTGTACGTGGGATTGAGCCCACGAGCTATTTCCCTCCCTCTTTTCCTTCTCCATTTTTCCTATTTCTCTCTTTCCTTTCTCTACCTCTCTCTTATCATTTGCTGGGTGCATTTATATACATATGTATCCTGTATTTATTTACACAAGACCATGAAATTCTATCCTCTTGACTTATTCTTGAGAATAGTTATTCCATAGTACTCATATAAATAGAAATACATATATGTGTGCACTCATTCCCCAAGTTTTGTTATTTCATGTGTAATGTATGCATATATATTATAAATATTTCCAAGAGCACATTTATATCCTCATGTTGGTTGTCGAGAATATTTATTTATTGTGCTTAGTAAAATATTTTCTGAATATATATATACTTTGTTACACACGGGTCTCGGTACGGTTTATTCCCAGAGAAAACTTGTAACTCATTACTCATGCAATATCTTCCACAAATAAAATCTAGAACTTACCTTGCATCCTTTGCGACCATAAAGCTCAACAAGCAACAAGCAAGGTTTCCTATTTCTAGATGGTGAGAGTTTGAATGCACGGTTTTCGAAAACGGGGTTTCGGTTTAGCGGAAAATAAATCAAGTTTTAGTTCAAATTCAAAAGTTCAAATTTTTAGTGAATTTTAAATGATGCAAAAACACGGGTGTTAAGGAAGCGCCTCCGGCCTCCACCGCCCGCCCTGACGCCCACCACGCCCGCCACCACGCCAGCGCGTGCACCGGCTCCTCCACCGCCGCCCACCAGCGCGGCGTCGGCCTCCACCGCCGCCCACCCACGCGTGCACCGCCTCCACCGCCGCCCCCACCAGCGCGTCGGCCTCCACCGCCCGCCCACCCACGCGCGCTTCCGGCCTCCACCACGCCCACCCGGCCAAGCAGCGCCGCCAGCGCCGCCTACATGCCCACGCCCCGCGCCGCCGGCCACCCCCACCGTGCAAGCCCCCCGGCCCCATAGCTCGCCCGCGCCCAAGAAGGCGAGAGGAGGATGGAGTAGGGAAGGAGCGGACGAGGAGGAGGATCACGCCCTACCGCGACCACACCCCGATCTGCCGCAAGAAGGCAACGAGGAGGAGGACCGTGCCCCCGCGACCACCCCCAATCTACTGCAAGAAGGCAACGAGGAGGACCATGCCCCAGCGCAGCCCCGCCCCCACATCGCCGGGTGTCCCCGTCCCGCTCATCCCTCTGCTCAAAGGTGAGGCATTTGGCTACTACTAGTTGTGGTCGAGTGGTCGTGATGGTTGTGGTCGTGATGGTACGGTGGTCGTGATGGTGTAGGTTCGTGATGGTTGTGGTCGAAATTTTAAGCCTGTGATGTTTTACAATGGCCATATTGCAAGTGAGACTTCCATGCCTAGGACATATTTATGTTCTCATGCCTGTCATCGAACCATGGGAAACATCCATGCCTAGCAACTGTTGTCCACCTCTGATGACCTGATGGCTAGGCTAGATGTTTCCCATGGTTTCATGGCAGCCATGAACCTCTGTTATCTGTTGGTCCTTATGCTCCAAGTTCAAATATTAAAGAAAAGGGCATTTAATTCTGAGACTATGCTTATATATCAGTTCTGGAATGCTTACATTTTTTGACTATGATGTTAGTGCTATGAATCTGAGCTGCATTATCTTTATTACCTCATGGTGGTCATCAAACCGTGACTCATGTCCATTCCCAAGCAATGATGGAGTCAGTTCCATGCCTCCCTCATAGCCGGGATGGAATGAGTCACGATTCCATGGCTACCATGAAATTGCTTTGGCAAAGAAGGATGATCAATGTGCACCTATGATCGAGTCCCTTTATGCAATGGTGGCATGTGATGCAAAGCTTTTGCCGCTGCTCAAAAGAAAGAACATGGAGCTCCTGACTTTCTCCATGATCTCTTATTCATGATCTTAGAGGATTAAGGAGAACTCAGGAGTTCCATGTTCTTTTTAGCAGCCTATGATACAAATCTTCCTGAAAAACTGAGGCCTTATTTTTGACAATTGGTTCTAGAATGCTTTCATTTTATGTCACGCCTGGTTTTCCAAAGGAGACCAGACTCACCATATATATGCCCAGAAAGTCCACACATACAGCCTAGAACAGATAAATATCAAAAAACAATGCTTTAAAGTGTAAATATAACTAAACAAACACTCATAATTTATCAGAGTAACGCGGAACGGTTGCTAAACTTCTCGGGCTCCATTCTTATCAGAGACGGTTGACTGGGGGCTCCGTATGCCAAGAACTAGTATCTTCATCCATTCTCCATGTGACTTTTGCCAACCGACTGAGGTAGGGGAAATTGCAAGAGTGAGTCCATGTCAAACTCAGCAAATATAGCAAGGCAAGAACTACCCATAGATCATGATCAGTGTAACTTAAAGCTAGTAGATCCCAAACTATACTTGCCTTTACTTTTGCTCCAACTTTCCCATGCTTTCCTTTTGATCATCATCTTCTGATCTTCAGTGCTCACCAACGTTTCTTGTTCTACTCGAAGCAAACACCACACATACAAGCAAGAGAACAAAATAAACTAAGAACAATACACCAGCAGTGATAAAACATGATGAAAGGTTTACAAAACTAATCTACGCATCGCTACGATCTCAAGGACGTAAAGATCACCGAAATCGGAGCTAAAACGGATTAGTTGTGGATTTTACAAGATTTCCTATAGACACTTAATTAATTAATTAATTCATTCCAACTATGAAAATTAAATATTGCAAACCTACTGAAAAGTTATATCCACACGTAGAGAATCGAAATACGAATCTAACGCAAGTTGAACGGATCAATTTGGAGTTTAAATGAGGAAGATATGAGCATTTAAATTCAACGGCAAAGTTGTAAATAGACTGATCTTTATTTCCAAATTAAAATAATTTAAAAACGGGTTTTATTCTCTGGATAGGGACCCACCTGCAATTAACTATAGTTTTTGAGGGATAACTCATAAAAGTATCAGGGCAGGGACCTAGTTCTAATTACTTTTGAACTGGTTTGATCGTTTTCGCAAAACAGGGAAACTACGAAGGCGTTTCTGCAAAAAGGGTAGGGCTGACCACGGGGTGACTGGTCAGCGCTAACGTGGTGCTGATGTGGCGGACACGTGGCTGCCACGTTGGTCGCTGACCGGGCGCGGTTGACTTGGTCGACGCGGGCGCGGGCGCCGATGTGGCGCCGACGCGTGGGCGTCGCCACATGGCTCTTGCGTGGCGGCTGATTGGGACGAGTTGACCGCTGGGTTGACCGGTATGCTGCCACGCAAGCGCCATGCTGCCACGCAATCTAGATCGGATGGCTGTGGGTCAATGGCTGGGCATGGGTCGCCGGCGGCGGCCCGGTCGACGGTGGTGGGCGGTGGAGCTCACCGGAGATCGCCGGAACGGCGCTCCGGTCATCGGCTGCACGCGCGGAGAGCACGGGGACGAGCGCAATCGGGCGGACGCGACCATGGCCACGGGAGTGGCTATTGCGGGCCGGAGACGATGAATCGTCGGGCCTGGCGGCTCTTCGCCTCGCCGCGGCTATGGGACGGCGACGCGGTGCGGGACGAGCTCACATGTTCCGTGGAGTGCGATGCGCCCGCGCGCGATGCGTGCGTTGGCGGCAGCGGAGCAGTAGGACGCGCGAGACGGCGTGGCTGCGCTAGGCGCTTGGCGGCGGCGCTCGCCCGAAGTAGGTCGGACGGGGCTGCGGGGCACTATTGCCCAAGGTGAGGGCACCGGAAGTGCGGCTTGACAACGGGGACGTGATGAAAGTCCTCGTGGTGGCGGAGGGTCGCTAGTGACGACGGAACGCGCGGCGAGGCAGGCGGACTCGCCGGCGCTCGTGGCGGGCACTCGAGGGGCGGACGAGAGGAGAGGGAGGCTACCGGCAGGTTCCTTACCTCGGTGCGGAGCTCGGGGATGAGTTCTCATCGGTGGGGACACGCCGGCGTGGGAGATCGACGGCGGCGGGTGCTCCTCGGGATGGTGGCTTTAGCGGTGGCGATTTTGGGCGCTGTAGGGCGAGATGGGGGGACATGGATGGGCAAGGTTGCGGAGGCGTGCCAATGCGGTGCTCGGCCGCCTTTTTAAAAACCGAAGGGGGTTAGGGAGGAGCTGGCCGCGAGCTCAGAGGCATGCCGCCCATGGCGGATCGGGGAACGGGGTCTGGGCAGCCGGGCCTCTTTGGGGTGGTGATGCGGCTCACTCGGGATGCGGAGGACGCGGAAGGGACAAACGGAAGAGCCCGGTTGCGCGGGCGCTGGCGCGAGGAGCGGATCGAGGCGACCGCAACGGCTTCATCCGGCTGCTCCGGAGGTTGAAGACGACACCGTAGCTGGCCCCATGTCGCGTGGGACCCACCTGTCGGTGACCGAGCGCGGGGAGGGAAGCACTGCTGGGCTGCTGCTTGATCTGGTGGGCCGGCTTGACTTGGTGCGAGCTAGGCCAGGAAGGCCTGCTGGGCTCGGTCGAAAATAGAGAGAGAGAGAGGGTAGTAGGCCGGTTGGGCGAAGCCAAGGAGGGAGAGATTTTCCTTTTTCTTTTCTTATTTCTCTTTTCTTTTCAATTTGATTTCCATCTTGAAACAAACTCAAATTCAATCTAAATTAAGTTAGCAAAAGGTGTCTCATAACTAAATAGAATTAAATTCATTTATCACTCAATAAAAATAATGCAAGAGCATGAATGCAACAAACATGTTTCTAGCCTTAGATAAATTTTAATGAGCATAAAAATACACAATTAAGCCAATTTAACCTATTTTCAAAAAATGCCAAAATTCTGGTTGTTACAATTTATGATTTGAGTCCCTTTATGCAATGGTGGCTGTGATGCAAAGTTTTTGCATTTGCTCAATAGAAAGAACATCTTTGCTCCTCACTTTCTCCATGATCTCTTATTCATGAACGAGAGCATCAAAGAGAAGTGAGGAGTGACATGTTCTTTTTAGCGGCCTATGATACAAACCTTTCTGAAAAACTGAGGCTACCTCCTTTTCTTGCCACCTATGGAAGCTTTGCTCTTCTATATTTTGATTCTGTTGTTCTCCTATCTCATTTTGGGCTTGGCCTGTGATGGAAAGCTTATGCCGCTGCTCAACACAAAGAACATGGAGCTCCGCACTTTCTCCATGATCCTTCATTTATTATACATGGTCTGAGAGCATCAAGGGGAGGTTCGGGGCTCTATGTTCTTTTTAGCAGAAGGCTACACTATTTGATGCTGAGGCCCCGTCTAAATTACCTCATGTTTGTTATCAAACCGTGACTAACATTTGCTTCTACTTTTTTAAGGCTATGGCTTGGTATGTTGTATACCGTAGCAAGGTTCCTGGAGTCTATGATAGCTAGGCAAAATGCAATGGTGGCCTGTGATGCAAAGCTTTTGCTGCTGTTCAAAAGAAAGAATGTAACACCCTAGGTGTTAAGCACCTTGAAAGCATGATCATTTGCATAGCATAATCATCATTTCATGCATGATCATGTTACTAGTGACATTCACTTTGATTTGACTTCATTTCATGCTTGTTTGATCTAGCTACTATAAGATCCTTGCTATAATGTGGTTTTGGACCTAGGTTGTGCCTAGATATATTTTTGACATAATTTAGGACCATGTTTGAGCTTGAGTTTCAATTTAGAAAATTTTTATAAATCTGCCCTAGAGCTTCGAACCTCTTTGAGTCATTTTGAAACTCTTTTCAAAAGTGCATGATAGAGTTGTTTCTAGCAAAAGTTTTCTATAGATGAAATGTAGTACTTTTTTATATAGATCAAAAAGTCCTTTATGAGTTTCTTGTGAAAAGGCTTGCAAGTGGTTCAAATAGTGCCCAACAGTTTGGGTCAAATTTGATTTGAATTCAAACTCTGTTTTTGAGTGGATGTTGATGACCTTGCTGTTTTTAATTTTTATCTCCTAGTCTAGGCCGAATTAGAAAAAAGTTCATATTGAGTGTTTTGTAGCTTATGAAATTCTCTGCAAAATCGCTGTTTTGAGTTTTTCCAAATTCCACACGAATCTCGATGTACAGAGCAAAAACCGAGGCAATGTCGAAAACGGGGAGGAGACCTATCGGCCACCCGTCTCGAAGATAAGGCGCGCGTGGCCACCCCATCCACCGGGCCGATGTACGGCCGGGTGAGGCCGCTCGCTCGTGCCTCGCCTTAAAACCGCGTGCCCGCACGTTGTTCTAACCCTAGCTCCACTCCACCGCCGCCGCCACCCGCTCTTCACGCCCGAAACGCGCCTTCAAGCTCGCTCGCCGCCCGCCGTCGCCGACGCGTTTCCACCGCCGCTAGCCCTCCAAATCTCGCCAAAAACGAATCCCTAGTGCCGCCATGAGCTGCTCTACCGAAAGCCATCGTCGAAAGGAGGTAAAAGTCGGGTAAGAACCTCATGTCCGCCTTCCCGACCGTCCCGTGCGAGTCCGCCATGGCCGCCAACGGTCAAGCTTCGTGTTCGAGCCGTTTAGGTCGCGTTTAGGTCTTTCTTTCATGTGTTCTAGGTTCGTCTAGATGTGCTCGAGCTTCCAAGCTAGATGGTTGAGTGAAGAACACCGTCGTTTTGCCGGGACGCGCCGTCGCCGCCGCTGGTGCCCGTGACCGCCGCCCGCGCCAGCGTTCGGTTTGTCGCCGTCGTTGCTCTGGTGAGCCCAAAACCCGCTTGCATGTCTTAGTTGAGTAGCATAGAGTCGAGAACGGGTTTGGGTCTCAGTCGCCGAAAGACCGGAACGGCCGGACCGCCGCCGTCGCGCCGCGAGCCGTCGTCGTCGTTTTTGACCGTTCGGCTAGAACCAAGGGCACCATCGTTTTTGTCTCGACGAGTAGCGTCGATTTGACTAGCCTGGTTGAGTGATTTGGTTACCGTCGGCGAAAAATCCGTCGCCGATCCGCCCGTCGTGGTCCCTGCTTTTGAGTCAGCGACGTGTGGGACCCGCGCGATTTTCTTTTTCTTTTATCTTTTTCTGTTTTTCAGTTTTGTTTGAAAAGCTTAGAAAATTCATAACTTGGTCATTTTGAGGTGTTTTCGAGTGAGACAAATTTTGTCATGCTTGTAAGATGATAGGCTACTGTATCAAAATATGAAACCTTATTTTCTGATAACTTTTATATAGAGTTTTATTTATGGCCATAAATGCATGGAAAATGAGAAAATCCATATCTTTTAATTGGTGCAAGATAAAAATATGCTTCCTGTACAAAATGTTCTTGGTTACGTGAGTAGAATCCAGGAAAAAATATCATGCATGGTATGTTCTGTAGAAGAAATGTGATTTTCTATTTATGTGCCTTTTTAATGTGATCTTTGGAAATTCATAGAAAAATAAATATTAGGGTGTTGGATGTGAGGCTTGGTATGCTTGCTTTTGATAGGTTTTAGAAGCTTATCATGCTCAGAAATCTGTTGTCCGACACTTTTCATAATGTAAAGTATTTTCATGCATAGATTTAGTGTCAGCTTGTCATTTTTGTGGGGCTGTATGTGCATGATCTTGCCATGAAATTTTTATGGTAACTGTTGTATGTTAGTAAGATGCTCTGGTAATTTTTGTAGAATTTTCTCAAGTAGTTATGTATTTACGATAATTATATTGCATAGAAAATAGCCTAGAAATGCATGTTTATATTAAGGCAATGTGTTTTGGGTGATTTACTAATTGTTCCTAGCATGAGTAGGATCTGTTGGTATGTTTAGTTTGATAGCCTCACCTGTTTTATCAATTTATTATTCCTAGCATTTATATGATAATAGTGTGCATGTGTAGTGTTTTTAGGGCATATCATTTTATGTGCTTTGATTTATCTTTTGGATTATCTAGTAGATTTATTTGGTGGATAAAGACTTGGTTTACCTGCTATTCAAGATTGATAAGGTTTGCATGAGTAGTTTGCAAATTATGGTGGTTGTATGTGATGAAATGAGTTATAAACAGAGCCTCTGTTTTCTCTGTTTTTGAGGCTGTTAATGTCAGAATCAGATCAGGGTGATATGGAATGTTTTGTAGGAAATTTCGTTAGCTTTCCATAGAGTATTTGTTCCCTTTGAATTTGGAGTTGTAGAACTATCTGTAGGGACTGTTTTAGTGACAGCATGTCTAGCTGCCATTTTCTAATGATTAGTAAGTTAGGGTGTTTGCTTGGTGTAGATTAGTAGGGTTTCTTGTGTAGAATTGATTGTTTCTCTACGGAAGAGATATCCACTTACTAATAGAATGCATCATGAAACATTCATTCATCATCCAAATCTTATTTTTATGCAAGTCTTTAATTATGTACTTGTAACCATTTCTTTTCTCCATCATATGCATCATCTCAGGATCGGGAGAGGTGATAGAGGAGCTGATTGAGGAGCAGACCGGGGAGCTTCACCACCTCGGAGTCCAGCCAGAAGAGGTCACCGGAGGAGAAGAGTCGACCGTCGAGCTTCCTGAGTGCCCGGAGCACGTGCCTGCTACGTTCCTGTGAGGTAAGCCCCGGAGCATTCTGCCTTTCCTATTCTTCCAAATTAATATGACTTGAGTCTTTTATATGTTTCATGCATTAAGTTTAGGAAAATGGTTGAAACCGTTGATGCATTGAGATCCTTGTTGAAAGTTGCCCTATCCTATGTAGAGGTCTAGGTTAATGCTCAGTATCATGATTGCAGTAGACAGTGATTCCGGTCACTTGAGGAAATGTTGTGAACAATCACATGGGTGATTGTCAAGCTGCTGCTGAGAACCTGATCAAATAAAACATGCTTAGATTAGATGGATATTGTGGTCTTTCCATCTGATCGATTAAGGACTTACTCTTTGTCGGGCTGTGGTCGGAAGTTGAACGTACCTGTTCATATAGTAGGCTCCGCTGGGTCGTGAGCCACGAAGCTCGTGGGAATGCTAGGGGCCGGCTTTGCTCGCTTTATCGCTCCTCCTTTGGCGTGGTAGGTTGGGATTGATTGGGCGCAAGAAGATGCGCACGAGGCGTCGTCCTCGTTGCTGCGCTCACTTGGTGGCCCGAGAAGGAGGGGGTAGCCGGCAAGACCGAGACTTTACGTCACCTAACGTCCTGGGAGTGATTGGGTCTGCCTTTGCAAAGTAGATCTGGTTTATGACAGGGTATTCGCCAGCTGGTTTGCAATCGATTCGAATCGCCATCTCTCCTGGATAGTGAGAACCCGGGATGCTTCCACGACATCGTAGTCTTAATTATTACAATATGTGTTATATTATCATGTTGCTGCTGTTCTAATAATGATCAAGTTACATATGCTGTTATTTATTCTACTGAGCAATGATTAATCTTGACTATTCAAGATCTATGGTTATAATTAAATAAGTAACCTTTTAACTTGAAAAATACAAGTAGCATGAATAGGCTCACTAACCAACCTTATTTTGAGTAAGTAAATGTGAGTCAGCTGAACCCCAGATAAAGCCTAGCATACTCGTTGGAGTCTTTTATTTTATTTCGTCGGGTAAGTCTAGCTGAGTATTTTGTACTCAGGGTTTTATTCCTGTTGTTGCAGGTGAGCATTTGTACCATGGGTACTGTAAGACTTGTTTGTTTCCTGTCGATGAAGAGTAAGGCCAGGGCAAAGCAAATCCATATCCCTGTCTCATGCTGTTGCAGGGTTGACTATCTACTGGCACTATCTTATCTTTGTTTTCGCTAAAGACTATTTGGTTTTCAAAACTACTGCTTCCGTACTTGAACCTAAGTTTGTAATAATTTATACATCGCACTCTGATATTTAATATATGTCGAACTTGGTTTGAAATACCTACGGATTTTACTACCGAGCTCAACGATCCTGTTGTGTTGTTGATGAGTTTGAAATCACTTAGAGATTTCCGGAATACCGGGTTTATATGGACTCAAGTGTAGACTGCGATTGCTTCGGTAATTGCGAATTATACTTGATTTCTTATAAATTGGTGAAGATCTCTTGTTTGGTTTTGGCTAATTAGTGACACCTAAGGACTAATCTCTCGATGCTAAGTGTTTGATTAGATTGGAGATTGGTCGTGCTGGAGTTGGTACATGGTGATCATGGAGGATGGATCGAGGTGATCTAAAAGATGATCAAGCATCCAATTCAGTGTGGTTTGGAGATCAAAGGTCCCAAGGCAAAGGTATAACCATAGGGCTTTTGATTTCACACCCAAGACACCATAGAGGGTGTGGGTGGTTATAGGATCGATAAGCCGTACTATAAAGAGGGGAAACTTATCGTACATATCGGTCCTCATGTGCCTTTAGGTTCAAAATTTATATGCATGCATTCTAACCTAAAGAGCTAACTCCGCGCTTGTCGAAAATGTTTCAAAAATGCTAACACATGGTGTCGAGGTGTTCTTCGACGTGTCGGCAACAAGAAACAAGTGACGGAAGTCCATTTGGAGCAAAGGCGAAGGAACGGCGGAAAAAAAACGACGAATTTTTGCGGCTTTCGAAGTGGACGCCGGACCGACCGGAAGCACAGGAAAGTGACCGACGCACGCCGGTCGGTGAGTCCGGTCGAGAATTCCGGTAAGGGTGTATTTCGGGTTTCGGCCGAGGGCCGGCCGGACGCATCGGCCGGATGCTTCGGTGCCGGCCGGAAAGCTTGGCCGGACCGCGGCCGGACCGGTCGGGCTGGGGTCGATCCTTTGTTCGGGGTTGTCGGTTGTGACCCGGGACCCACCGGCCGGACTCACTGGTGAGTTCGGTCGGGTCGCGTCGGTCGGTCGCAGAAACCGTGGGTTTCCCCCCAACGGCCACATTTCATGGTGAGGGGTATTTATACCCCCTTGGCTGCCTCTTGCTCTCTCTCTTGGTCATTTGAATCATTTCTAACACCTTTGAGCAATCAAGCAAGCCTCCCTCCTCTCTCACTCTTGATTTGAGCTTCATTCTTGAGAGAAGAGTGATCCAAGTGCATTTGCATCGAGTTCTTGCATCTAGAGGCACTTGTGGATCGTTGTGAGCTGGTGAGTTTCTTGTTTCTCTTGGAGACACCGCTCCTAGCCGGCTTGGTGATTTGGTGGAGTTGTTGGCAAGAAGAGGAGATTGTTTCTTGGCCACTGTTGACGTTTCTTAACGCACACAGATAAATCCGCAAGCGCACGGAATTGTCGTTGTAGCTTTCACCCGGAAATATTCAGGGTATCGTATTTTCCACAGGGAACGGTCGCGCTCTAATCTTTGAGTAGGGTCACCCTAGTATAACTATGGATAACGAGGTATCTTTATGGGCTTAGGTTTCAGGCAGGGATTTCTAAAGTCTGTTGTCTACTCACTTCGGGCACCGGCCCACTCCCAAATGGGTAGAGTCTGGCAATTAGCTCTACGACACAGCCGAACGTGGGGGGATTTCAAGGGACGGACAAGGCTTGTCACGACCAAGCCGCCTACCCCCTCAACCGTGGGATGCACCGCAAAAGGTAGGTGAACGCTAGCCCAAACACCACGTTTGCACTACCATCCACAACTCTTGGGTCGATCAAGGTTCCCCGGTCAAAGAGTTCCTTCTCCAAGAGTTACGACCCGAAGGTACGACTACCAATCCCGCAAGTCGATAACAGCTAAGATAATATGCTTGAAGAACAATAAGCCAAAAGATAATCACAAGCTTTCTCACCAAAGTGTAAGTAGCTTGTAGAGGTACAAGCGAAGCGGGTACCGACAACTCCGACACTCCGACTTCCTAGGAACCGCGGCACACCAGGGGCGGACCGACAACTCCAGGTAGAAGGAACCAAACTTCCTTCTAGCCTTTCCTCTCTCTCTCCATTAGAACTAAGAGGGGGAAGAAGAACAAGAATGGAACTCTCTCCTCTCTATTACATTGTGGCTCCTCCTTGTGTTGTATGGAATTGGTGTGTGTTGAATGAGGGGGAGAGAGCCTCCTTTTATAGGTAGAGAGGAGGGGGCTCTTTGGAAGATGGCCATCCCCACATGGAAGGAGCAAAACCGACCTTGGAATACCTTCCTAATCAGCCCAAACCGACCAACCAACGTCGGCAACACACTTTTTGGAAAGTAATGAACCGCCTCGAGAAAGCTGGGCCCGGTTGGCAGCCGCCAGGGTGCGCGCGCACCACTTGGTGCGCCCGCACCAAGATATGGGCCGTTTGGCCTGAAATTTTGTAGGAGTGCGTGGGCCTCGGAGTAAGCTTCGTTTTGACTGTTGGATCACTGAAATCCGATTTCGTATGAGAAAGTTATGCCCAAAATACTAAACCCATGTCCTGCGGCCCGGTATGATTTCATGTTGGATTTGGGCCTCGACTTCTTGGGCTTATGTATAGATGTTGATATTCATATTTATGGGCATTTCTCCTCTCTTCTCCTTGCTTTGCTCAT
Source organism: Hyparrhenia diplandra (assembly GCA_015847255.1). Taxonomy (NCBI): domain Eukaryota; kingdom Viridiplantae; phylum Streptophyta; class Magnoliopsida; order Poales; family Poaceae; genus Hyparrhenia; species Hyparrhenia diplandra. The sequence goes on from JADLZK010000188.1 coordinate 19,378, forward strand.
GTCCATTTAGGGCCTTGTTATTCTTTATACGTTTCCCTTTGCTTTTGGCCCGAAATGTGTATGTTTCCAACATTGTCCTGCAAAACAAGTGAAGTACCAAAACTTGTGGAAATGGTTAGCTCAAAGCCCTATCACTATTGTGTTTTGGTAGTTTTATACTAATGTTGACAGTATAAAATATGTAGTTCACGACCGTCAACAGCCACCTCCGGGCGAAATTGTGAGAGGATCACACACTCCTCGTCGGGAAGACAAAGTGCAAGGAATACATTGCTCGTGTCTTGGGTACCTCACTTGTGAGTGGTGTGTTGAGGCTAGCAAGGGCACCGCCTAGCTCAAACACCATCCTTGTGTTGGTCGGCACAACCGGAGAGTAACTTGTCGGTGTACAAGCGAACTCCGGGTGAACAAATCGACTTGTTCATTGTCTCATTGTGTGGATCATCACCTTCGTGTGATTGATAGCTTTTCTTCTTCCCGGTGATTGGTTGACATCCTCTACACGTCGGTATAACAAGCTTCTCACTCTAGCATTATTTTCCTAGTTTACTTTGAGTAGAGAGCTAGCACTTACTTGTGTAGGTTGTTCTTGCTAGCATAAGGACCATATTAGGATTGCTCACTAGATAGAGTAGGGACATAGACTTTGTGTGCCTTAGAGATCATAGAAATATTTAGTCTTGTCATTAGAAGGCTTGCAAGACCATTAGAGCTAGTGCAAACCGCTTTACGTCGTGTTTTATACTAATCGGTTTGTCGAGTTGAGTTTGTAGAAAATTTTATAGGCTATTCACCCCCCCTCTAGCCATCTAGGACCTTACAATTGGTCGGCTCTGTCACAAAGAACATCGAGCTTCGCACTTTCTCCATGATCCTCCATTTATTATACATGGTATGAGAGCATCAAGGGGAGGTGCGGGGGCTCGATGTTCTTTAGCGAAAGGCTACACTATCGATCTTTGAGGCCCTATCTATATTACCTCATGTTTGTCATCAAACCGTGACTAACATTTGTTTCTACTTTTTTAAGGTTATGGCTTGGTATGTTGTATACCGTGGCGAGGTTCCTGGAGTCTATGATAGCTGGGCAAAGTGCAATGAGCAGGTGAGTGCTTTTCCAAGTAACAGTCACAAGAAGTTTCACACGAGAGCAGCTGCAGATACTTCCTATGCTGAGTACATTGCTAATTTGGACCACCCAGTTGGTGCAAGCTCCACCATCACGCTCGAGCTTTTGTTGTTGGTTGTGTTGAGTACATTGAAACTTGATGATTATGAGTTGTATCAGTGGAACTAGACTTGAGGCCGTTAATCTATGTTTGGATCATGACCTTATATGTGTCGTTTGATATATACGTGGTGAATTTGATATATATGTGTTCTGTGATTGAATGGATGTGAAATACGTAAAAAAACATTGTATATGCGTCTGTTTATGAAGCTAGAAAAGAAAAAAAAACAAAAAAAATGCAGACTTTGCCGACGGTTCCACTCGGCAAAAGCGGCCGACGGCCATTTGTCAATGGGCTCGACAAACCTGGGAAGAAATGGCTGCCCGACGACCACTCCCCAGGTTTGCCAAGCACTGCAAACATTTTTTTTTGGCCGAGTGATGTCCTGTGCGGTGCTCGGCATAGAGTTTTCCAAGCCGACCGCCTTTCTAGCAGGTGCTCGGCAAAGACGTTAATTTTGCCGACAGCCCCACTGACAGGTGGTCGGCGAAGATTGGCGCAACTGCCGTCACTTACAACGGCCGTTAACGGTCACTTTTCTTCGCCGACAGCTGCGGTAGGTGCTCGGCGAATTCGTCGCCGAGAGCACGTCGTCAGGGTGCTCGGCATAGGGCCTGTGCCGTGAAAATTTTTCCCGTCAGTCCTATGCCGAGCACTATACTCGGCGAAGCCTTCGCCGACCGCGTTTTGGTCTTTGCCGTGCGTGACTTGTGCTCGGCAAAGAACCGGCTTCCTGTAGTGAATAGCCTACTATTTATTTCCACCCAGCTGGTTGTTCATTTTTTTTGATTAAATACTAGACAGATCCAGCATATAAGGAGATAGACATTCGACTTGGTAATTCTCTAACCAATTGGAGTTTATGGAATGCAGCAATGCTCTGATTTATACAGGTCAGGCTATGCAAATCCTAGGGCAGGGCAGGTGGTGGTGGCAGCCTTGCCCAATGGCGTACAATATATGGCACAGCAGAGGCTGATGAAACTAATATCTCAACTGGAACAAACTGTCATGTTTCTGAGTAAGTAGTACATATATTCAAGGATCCTTGCATGCAATAGCCCGTTGATCAAGCTGGATGTATCCGCATCATACGGCCACCAATTAACACAAAGATCAAATACATTTATAGTTCCATAACATTCATTCCATCAACATTTGCACTACCTCTTTGGGCTCATAGCTCATGTACACTATTCTCTGAGAGCTACCTCTATTGATCCATTGTTAAGTACTAGATATCAATTTCACCACCGCATGTACATTTTACATTGATGAGAACATGTTCAGAAAAATAAGGGGGTGATGTACTATCAGCTACAACATTTGGATGGACAGATGCACATTTTACCTTAGCAGGAGATGATCTAAACTTATATATGTCAAGCCTACACAGAGTTTTGTCCAGTAGATGCATATGATGCTGCAAGGAGCGCAGCCCCAATCCCTGAACCCTCCTCCATAACTTTAAGACTAACAGTGGAGGCGAGCTCGTCCCCGAGGATCTCATCCACTGCTTCGTTCAGATACTCCCTGAAGACTGAATAGCCTTGGTAGAGACCGCCTTCAATTGCGACAACTGATCTCTTTGTCTCACCTCTTATCTTTCGAACAAAGGTGGTGCCACAAAGAGTTCCATCACGACCAATTTTTTGTAGTACTGCAACAATTCCAGCAGCTGCTAGACGGGCGGCTCTTCGGGTGACAATGTCACATATTCTAACAACAAGCCTCCGAGTCTTCAGTGGAACATTTTGTATCTATAAGAAAAATGATGTAGTTGATGAGATGATTGTATGATATAAAGTATACTACAATAATATGCAAACATTGTTTCATATGGACCAAGCAGCAGCGATAACTAACCTTCAGTTCTTCTTCGAGCACCCTACCAACAACTCTAAGATTAGGAGAATCATCCTCACGAATAGCAGCTAGAGAAGGTGTACTAGATGGCATGAAACAAACAAAATTGTTATAATAATATTCAACAACATCGTCTCAAAACCATAGAACAATGGAGTGAAGTGGAACATATTGAGAATTCTTTCTGTGAAACAATGTATGTATTAGATTTAGTGTAAAGATTTGGCATATTGCATTGATTTTATATTCAGTAGTAACCAAAATACAACTTTGCAAGATCACAACATAATGAGAAAAATACAATACCTGAATACGAAAGGGGTAGATAAGTAATTCACAGAAGAACCAAATAAATCTGATTCTTGAGCCATTCTTTGGAATACCAATCTTGCAATTTCCCCAAGATACACACCAGATATCATTTTCTCAAAAGCCTATATATGCATCCAAGGTGCTAGTTTTAGATTCATTGACATAGCCTTTTTAGCTTAATTTTCACAAATGATGCCATAATGGAAAGCTTTAATAAACTCTTACTTGGTCATAGTGATTGCGTTCTGCTTCACTGGAACATATGTCGTAACGAGTTAATGGTATTTTAGGAGACCGAAAGCTACCCCATTCTACATTTACAACCTAATGAATAGAGCATATATAAATTTAATAGTATAAGCTAACATCAATATGGCGACATTGAAAACTTTATTAAACCAAATCAAAGAATATAAATAAATTTTACCGTTATGTCGGAATTGGTAAGAAGACCTGACATTTTGCGATAGCAGCATTGCGTTCAATATAGGAAGCATTGGTACCGGCTCCTATAATCACTGCAGCAATTGTATCCTCATCATAATAGTGCCCCATGGCCAATGCACCCACAGCATTGTTCACCTACATGCAGATTAAATAAAAATATGATGAGTATATTATAACATACTTCAATGAAAAATAAATTGTAGGTGGCGGACTTGAAAAGCAAACTTTCTAGACTCAATCAAGAAGCACACATTTATTCATCAATTACATAAGAATTGTACAAGCATGTCTGCATGATATGTATCTAGGGGTTTAATTGTAAATGTTTTGATGGCCTTGTGGCTATATGCATGGATGTCACCACTCCCTAATAGTTGTGAGGTGTTAGATATGTATCCAATACTGGTATTTATTTGAGCATATCTACATAAGATTTGGTTACAATATATCTTTATTATTTATTAAAAGTATAGTCATGTCAAGGGAAACATCAATGAAAAAAAATATATCATTTTCGGCTGCTGCGCTACCTAGAAAACAATAGTACATACGTCGACTAATAGAAAGCTAAGTGAGAATATATCTAAACATTATAGCCACCAAAAATCATACATTACACATTTTGCTTGAAACCACTATCCACATATTGTCAACCTAGTCACACATTATAAGTAGCTAGGAACATACCAATGCAGTGACTTGCAAATTGAGTCCATTTCTAACAAGGGCTTCATTCAAGCATTGAGCAACATCTTTTCCAACCTAGTATTTAAAGTTCAAACAAGGTAGTGACAAAATTAAAACCATAATCTCAGCAGTAATCATAAAGACAACCAAGCAATATTGTTTTCTATATGCATTATCTACCAAAAGAGAAAAACAGAATTATCTACCAAAAAGAAAAACAGAATTTAATTGTATAAAGTTACTAATAAGGTAGTCTAAAGAAATAGAATTTAATTGTATAAAGCTACTAATAAGGTAGTCTAAGGATTGCATATAAGTTATTATCAACACAAAACAAGATATTATCAGCATATGATGTATATAATATACCAACAAATTATTTGCATGATGTCATGTCTAAATTTCACAATCATCTCTATTTAAAGAACGATTTAGCTATTTGAATTGAAACTTCACTTCAAAACATAATGAAAAGAAGAGAACAAACAATTTTGTTACATAATGAAAAAAAGAGAAGAAACAATTTTGTAACTTACCGTCTCTTCAATTGAAAATTCTTTAGTCCACCTAATTAATGACCCTGAGCTTATGGAAACTTGTCTAACAGGGAAAGAAAATGTAAAACCAAGTGCCCTTCCCTCATCGCCGCCACCCTCTCTTTCAATAAAATTCTTTAATGTCAAGGCAATTAGATTGAATAAATCCTACACACAAGAGTTCAATTAATATATTAAACACAATGTTTAGCTTGCAAAGAAAATGAACTAAAATGATGATAGCTACCTCGCTTGTACCCTTGGTCAAGTCTTCTGGAATAGGTCGGTGTTCAACCTTTTTGTTGATAACCATAGATCCTGAACCAAGCTCTAGTTTCATGACTCTAAAGCTTGTTCCCCCAAGATCAACAGAGTAATAGATGCCTTCCTCACTCCTGCCCATCACATGTATATATATGTATGTGGTCAACAAATAAGCAATGAAAGATCCATATGCTAAAAATCATGTCATATAAGACTCGATTAAGTAGCCAATTGGACATCTCAATTCAAAGAAAAGTAGGCATTAACATGGAAGGTTTATGCAACGAATATAATGCAATAGGATGCTGCATCAAATTTTCTTAAATGGTTTAAGAGGCAAAACAGTGTCACTAGTGTCCGACTTAGACACTTGCCGTCAGGAAAAACATTTCAATCCATTTTAAAGTTAGTTTCAAAATTTTCAGCAAAAATTAGTTCACAACTATTGTATACTGCAAGATGAACACACATGTAAGATGACAGCCGACCGAAAAGCTTGTTGTGTCTAGAGTTGAGCATCATCATACACAATTTTTTTTTTTCGAGGATCATAAGCACCAAATGTGACTTTTGAAGATACTTCTTGAAGATACAAAGAAAATGTTTGCTCGTGGTCGTGACTTTGAAGATACAGAGAAGAGAACCAAAATGCGGATAATTTGGGGGCCAATAATGAATGAACCAGCAGGTTAAGACTGCAGTCTCACACAAAAACTTTGCAAATTAGCAATTTAAAATTCATTTCGTTTGGCTAGAACCCTAGCAGCCATGAAGCCATGAACCCTCCATGCATGAACACCACGATAACACTGAAGCAGACCGAGGAGAAAGAGAACCAACAAAAGGAAGCGCAGGCGGGGAAACGACCGTTACCGACTTACCCGTCGGGGAGCGTGTCGACGCAGGTGAGTAGCATGCGGACCTTGCTGGCGCCCTCGGACGCGAGCCCCGCGAACATCTCCACAGACAGGGAGTGGACGATCCGCTGCAGCCGCTCTGTGGGCGTGGCGCAATCCTCCTCGAACCCGCGCACCACCGCCACGGCTCTGCTCCACCGCGACCGCGCCACCGCCCGCCTCGCTACCATCGTCGCCGCCACCGCGCACGTCACCGCCGCCACGCAGCCCAAGGCCACGCTCAACCACTGCGCCTTCCCCATCGATCGATCCCTAGCTCCTGACCCGATCGCGCGCGGCGCCTCTTATTACTCCGGCCCGTTCCACCGGCCGCGCGCTCGAGTGCCGGAAGGTGTTCTACGATATGGCTGGCTGAACTGACTGCGATCGGAAGGATCGTGGGAAGTGTGGCCGCGGCGAGCCTGCGGCGGGCGAATAAATAGGCGAGGCAAGGAAAGGGAAGGGGGAAGGCGACGTGGTACGTGCTGTGTCGTATCGTAGGCATGAAATCCCTCCATTTATTTCCTTATATCTTCTCTTGTAGTCTAAGATTTGGATCATAATCAATACGTGCTTTCCATAGTTTTCTCCATAAATCATAATCCATAAATATGGAAGCACTGTGCCCACCAGATACTCTACTCTGATTTTTTCCATATTTATTATTATCTCTCTTTCATAGGCACAACATTAATTTTGACAATCTTTAGGTCCAAAAAAAAAAGATTTACTATTTAATTATTTTTTGAGAATTACTATTTAATTATTAGTGATGTAATTTAGTACTATATTGGTAGGAGGGGGGAAATTTTCTAATGCAATAAATAGTCCGTATATCTTATAGTATCAGAGTTTTATAAAATATTGTACTATACTTCCATAGCATTTAAAGATATCAATTCTATTTGTAGATCAATATAGCTAGACTCCTACTCCCTTAGTCTAAAAAAAAATATGCAAGTAGTATGGGATTCACCGGTCAACTTTACTAAAGTTGATCGTAATTAGTATTATTAATATGTGAGCTCTTTTACTGTGGTTGGGGTACTTTCTGGTTCCTCTTGGTTGTCTCCCCACCGCCACAGGACTTGGGTGTCGAAGCCCCACCCCATCCCCGTCATTCTCGCAGTCGCACATAGCCACCGCCGCCTCACCCGCGAAGGACATGAGACTGCGCACAAGCCCTAGCCGCCGCCGCCGCCTCGACCTCGCCATCGCCACCGTTAATGAAAATATATCCCATCATGAATCTATTGATACTTATTTTGTATTACAATAATCTTATATATAAATTGTTCAAAGTTGGAATCGCTTCACTTACCGGAAGCAAGAATTGCATGTTTTTAGGACAAGAGTACCATAGTATACTTTTATGAGATTTATTATACACACTTTTTACTGAAATGATGACTCTTGCATGAGATCTATGATTCCATGTTCTTTTACGGTTTTACCCCACTAAAAAAAGTTTTCCGCCGGACGACATCCGAAACTGTATACTGATAGCCATATTGGACAATATCTACCTACACAAGTTCGATTAGGGCAGAAGCACAAAATTTCACGTAGTGAAAAATAAAATCGGTTCTATTAAGAATAGGTTATTGTACCGATGATTAAAAAAAGTATCGAAGAGAAGCAAGCTTCAACACTCCCCAAGATTGCAGAGCCCTCGTAGTGAAGAAGGTAAAGAGCATCCAACACAAAGCGACCTGAACCTCTTCTCTTTAGGGCTTCCCCATCGCTCCAGGGTGGCGTACTGCCCAAAACTCCGTGTTATCTAGAATAGTGGCCTCACTGGTGCTCATGGTCTCTTGCAGGAGAAGTGATGGTCTCTCCTAACAAAAAGTCTAAGCCAACAATGAGCATTGTGTTCGGGAGAAAAAGCTAGTGCTTCTGGAGCAGAGAATGGGATAAAGACTACCGTATGTCCTGTCAATTTCAGTACTGCTCATGAAAAGAATCTTTTCATTGTTCACGTTGGGAGACACACCTCCCTAGTGACTACAAAAGAGCCACCTGTTTAGGATAGTTCGCTAGGACAACATTTGCAGCTAAGCAGACAACAAGTAATGTTTTCTCGAATTCGCAAAAGATTTGCACATCAATGTATTTAAGTAGAGAGTTTTTTACATACGCGAAAAGGCGCGTTCAAGACGAACAAATATACAATAAGCTCAGCCTCCTAGGTCTTAGGCTTCTAAGCCGACTACTCGCGAATGGGGCAACTAATTAAGCTTGTGCGCTCCGGTTTCGATCCAAAGATCGGCGGTGTGCTTGATGAATGATAGGAGCTGGATGGTATTGGTGGCTTCAATGCGGAAACACCTGGTGTTCCTTTCCTTCCATATTAGCTAGGTCACAAGCGCGAATAGGGTGTCAGCCCCTTTCCTTTTGTCACCGTGTCATCTCTGCCGCCAACGATCCCACCAATCGAGCATCGTGACGTCCCCCACCCGTGAGAAGTCAACTCCAAGGCCAGCGAGAATTGTCCACCATATTTGCCTAGAGAACAAGCAAGAAGCAATGATGTGGTCGATGGTCTCAGGCTCTTGGTCGAAGTGGAATCGCCGCTTGTGGTGCAATGAGATGTTCGTCTGCAGTAGGAGAGGGCAGTGGTCCGATACATCCAATGAGAGGGCTTGAAGATGTCAGTCTGGATGTTGTGCCTCCCAATCAAGACTCACCAAGGTCGGTGATTGGCGCTCATTGCTCCATGTGTATCGTCTCCCATGCAAGTGAATGTCAAGAAGCTCCGCAACAGTGTGTCTAAACCTATTCATGTTCCGCCGGTTGATGTTGTCGTTGTTCTTGTCGGTCTCGTCTAGGATGAGATTGACATCCGCTAGGACGACCCAAGGGCAATTAATGTGAATGTGTTTTCGATACTAGTAATGTGACCGAAATCAAAATTACTACTATCATTCAGTATATCTAACTTATAATGTGAAGCTTTCACATGAGATTGAAATCAAGCAAGTTATCCATAGGTTTGGCGCTTCAAGGACAATTTTAGTAAGTAAGCAAAATTTCTGATTTTGAGTTTTAGAGTTAGTATAGTCAGATGCTACTCCTGGATGATATAACTGACATAGATGGTCCTATATGTTTCAGAAAAATTGCTACACCAAAACAAGCTTATGTTTCAGAAAATTTGCTATGGTACCTCCAAATAACTGTGAGCCATTCATTTAACTAGATCAGATGGTTGATATGATAGATGAATTAGACAAGCTCCTCTATGCTGCCTCTTTAGTTTCGGTTGGTATTACGACTCGGGACTAAAGGTCAACTTTTACTCCCGGTTCCAAGAAATTAGTCCCCCAAGGTGTACTCCCAATTGCATAACCGGGCGTTAAGGGGGCTTGGAACCGGGATAAAAGGTCACTTCTATTGTAGTGGGAGGAGATAAAAAAAACTAGGAGCACGTGAGCATGAGAAAGGGCATATCACTACTTGGGTGAGGGTTTGACGTTAATTTGTTTCTCGGCATGCTCATTGCTCGTGGGCGTGGGGAAACCATATCAGCCGGTGGCGCTGCAGAGTGTCGTAATGCTTCGTTTCGCAAGCAACGGAGCTCAAGCGTAGAGCGCCACAACCCTAATAGGGGCGGGGCAGCCCATGAGGTGGACGGGGTGGCGCAATAGGTGACGAACGTAGGTGGACTGTGGACTGTAGGTGACATATAGAGGGTGGACACCCGCACCTTCATTGAGGGTGCCCCCTCTTGTGTTGTGCGGTGGCAGACACATCCGGCTAGCTTGTGGGGCCACACTCAGCTTAGCTCGCCCGTCAGCTGTCTGCCTCGCTGATGGCTGCCGCCCATGCTGGCACTTGCTCGACGGCTAAGCCCAAGAAAGTTTCTGAGGTTTCGGTTCGGGCAGGAACCAAATCGATCCACAATCGAACGGACAATGGGGGAAGACCGCTAGATTGGACAACCACCTCGCTAACAGGCTGCTTTTGGATCATATAGGGATTTTATACCGATAGGGATGACTAATAATTTCCTTACACAAAGGTAGTTGTTTTTAGCTACTATAGAATCCATGGCCAAACAAATTGATAAACATGTCACAAAGTTATAAAGTGTCCTTTCGAACAAAACATTATAGAATCTAAAACTTATATATAGGAGATTTTTCTATGGTTACATTTGAAACAAAGGATTGGACTTTAAAATTCCTACAAAATTCAATTTAGAAAGGCTTCTTAGATGAGGCTAATATATGTCTCTCTCTTTAGATTTCTTGTGTTTTCATGTCTCTCCATCCAATAAGTCACTCAGGTAATGTTTCATGTGCTTTTTGTCTCTCACAATTTATGTCTCAAGGACACTCTAATCATATGTTTTTTATATTATCACTATGTTTTGGGAATCATGTGTTTAAAGGAGGTCATAAATATATAGTACTGAAAAAAATAGCGAGCAGCGCCGAGAGCGCGCTAATAGCGGCCATAAGCACATGTCGCGATGCCAAATAGCGCGCTATAGCGCCAAATAGCACGCCAATAGCGCCGCTATTGCGTTTTGGCCAACCTCCCGCTAAATTCTATAGCCCGCGATTTTTTTCATGGATATATAGTCCTTTTACAACGACACTAAGTTGTGTTTGATTCAGCTTCTTGAAACTTCTTTTGTTGTCAAAAAGCATAACACCAACCAAATGGATAGAACCCGAAATTGCTTTTCCAAAAGCAACTGCTTTCACATAGTACAATTTTCGTAGAAGCTTGCACAATGTTTTTTTTTCCTTACAACTTTCAACCTTTCCTAATGGGTGGAAATAGAGAGATATTTTACATCTATTTCAATGGAGATAAAGGGAGGGGGGGGGTAGGTTTTATAGTTGTTTCAAACCAAACAACTTATAGATTTTTCATAGCACATAGCTCACAAGAACTTTTCCATGGCTCACAAAGACATAGCAACTTCTCGAGTTCACAACTTCTCTATAGCTCAAAGTTGAACCAAACAGACACTTAACATGCTTAGGCTTTTCTCAAAATTCAAAACTACATGCGATTGAAGAGAAGTCCTATTTCACACAACCTATATTATTTGTAGCTTCTATTTTTTAAGCCACGTCCCTTCGTAAACACTAGACTTTTTTAAGGATTCTCTAGTAACCATCTATACAATTGAACATGAAATGACCTTCCAAGAGTTTAATGAATGTTCTTGATCTCTCCTTTTTTTACCATGGTATGGTTCTTGTTGTTTGCCCTTGTCCCTACATTAGTCTATGACATGAACTTGACATGCTACCACTAACAAAAATCCCCTCCCATGAATCGTGATTGATCACTCCTCTAATGACGACCTTGAGTGCCCATCCACGTGTTACCGCTGAGTGCACCTTTACTGCCCCTACCGCTAACAAAAATTCCCCTCCCATGGATCGTGATTGATCAATCCGCTAAAGACGACCTTGAGTGCCCCTCGACATGTTGTCGCTGAGTTCACCTTTACTGCCCACCAACATGATTCTCAACCTCGCCCCTTCCTTTGCCTTCAAGCTCCCATTCGCTAGATTTCCTGCACCTCCTAAGTGCCCCTTCACCATCGATATTTCCCTCCATCACTCAAGCTCTTCTTTGCTACCAAGACTACCTCTGTTGCTAGAGATCGCATTATTGAGATTCCCTATCTCCACCCAAACATCCCTCTGTTATCAAGATTTCCCTCCACTGGACGAGCCTCCTAGTACCATTGAGCTTACCTCCATGAAGAACCTATACAATTTTCTCTATATTTAATCTTTTTAGATGAAAACCTTCCTTACAGGCTAATAATTTTGTTTCCTCCTCATCCATGCAATTGATGGAAATGTAGCAAGCTAGATGAAAGTAGATGGTCACCTCTATATTTCTAGGCAATAATAATGCCTATCCAAACTAGTCTAACATCCTTAAAGAAAGTTCAAGTCTTCACATGATACCATGCAATAAAGATCAAAATAATGTCCATGCATTGGCAAATTGATATTTGCAATCTCATGCACATCTATCATGTAAAATACATCCATAATCCATATGTAAGGGTGTCTCAATCAATGTGATATGAAACCCACCTATCCAAGTTTCATACCATTAAGAGACAAGAAGGATGTTCTCTTTGAATCCAATAATTGCATCAAACCCATCGAACCATCCACCATCTTCCCAAATCACATTGTTTCGATGTCCCTTCAAATACAACATCAGTAATATTCATATTTCCTATGAATAGAATATTATTAAAATTATTAAAATTTTATGACCTTCAGTTATATTTCATAATCCCTACACAAGTTAAATACTTCATAGATAGTTAATTAACCTTATTCAACATGGTACTAGAGCTTGATTGAACACATGAAGGTCTCGCAAACGCTATAACATGTCTATTATTGCATTTATACTTCCATCTTAACATTTTGACATGTATCTCACTTCATCTTTCTCGTGTACCCTATTCTACTTTATACCGATATTTTCATAGGTTTCCCATCAACTATTGACAAGACTAGATATCATTTTAAAACATACACTATGTTGGTATAGTGCTTGGCATACTAACTTATTGTTGAGTTAATTTTCTTCCACCCCATCCACTAGACATATGTTTTCACTCCAATCATTAAGCATCTTCAATTAGTAGAACTTTTTCTTTTTTTGTATAGCCAATAAGGATTTCTAGGACTAACTCGAGCTTCAAAGAATTCTTGTGGATATGTAAAACTCTCCAAATATAGTTTTTAACGCTAGTCTTATCATACATCAAGGAAATATATACCCCTTTTTTTGCACTCGTTACTTGACCCAAACAGGCTTCATAATCATAAAAAAAAACTTTGTAAGTGTAAGGACCGGGATGTTGCCTAGAGGGGGGGAGGGGGGGGTGAATAGGCATTTCTAAAAATTAACATCTTAAATAGCGGAAACAATTAGTGTGGGAGTTTCCAATCACTCGGAAACTCCAAATCAGAGTAAACAATTCCCCAAAAGGTTAGCATAGAGAATATATATGATATAAACCTACAACACAAAGATTAGAGCGCAGATCGACTAAATTGGTGCACTGCCCACCAATACCGGACGTGTCTGGTGCGAATGGGGAAACTACATCCTTCTCCTTTTTGTTTCGATTCTTGTCCAACCTGCAAACAATTATATGTATATATGCAATATGAAGCTAGTTACCTTCAGGAGATCATAGAGAATCATAAATACACAAAGAGAGACGAGACACACAATAATTGTTTACCGTAGTTTGGTTCTCTACCGAGAGCCTACGTCTCTGTTGAGGAGGCTATGGGCAGCCAAGCCGGCGAGCCCTTCTCGAACATGAAGGTCACTCTAGCTGGAGTGTTTCCCAACTCATTTCCCTCGTCGTAGTAGATGACTTCTTATAGCTAAGTAGGGTTGGTACAGAAAATCTGAGGCAAACCACTTGGGTGCCCTCTGACGAATCACGAGAATAGGCAATATGCACAGGTACTCAAGGTGCCTTGCTCTGTTGTTTTCAATCACACTGAAACCCACACTTAGATTTTGCAAATCGGATCAAGCACTCACTTAGAGAGGGTTTGTGAGAGTGAGGGAGGCTCAGAAAATCACCACAAAGTCAGTGGAATCAGCAGCCCCCGAAGGTGGAGGCTTGTGGCTATTTATAGCCACTTTGAAAAACTAGCCGCTAACTAGCTATTGTACATACCAGACGCGTCCGGTATTGCACCAACGATCACTTTTTGATTTCTGAGCTCGCGGTGAAGTTGCCTGTCGGTACTATCGGCCCTTGGCCAGTACAACTGGTCCAAGTCAATACAACCGGCCAAGGGTCGGTACAACCGATGAACCAACTTCCTCCAAAAGACATTATTTTAATTGCAAAAGATTTCTTTTAGGTTAATAAACATTTTTGCGATGAAGTCCAAAATACCGGACACATCCGGTATGCATACCTGACGCGTCGGTATGACCTAACCAGAAAACACTTGTTAGCAATTTTGATTTTGTCACTCAAACTCTTTCGATCTCTCATGGGTTGGCTTGAGCAATTATGTATGATCACCTATTGACATGATGCATCCCTCTTAATAGTACGACATACCTATAACTCAAGTTTCAAATAGAATCTGTCGAACGATCTGCTTGAGTTGCTTTTCTCGAAATGCAATGCCATATGTTTGATTTCAACAATTTGAGGGTGCGAATTATGTCAACTTGTTTTTCACCTAGAGCAAAGCCATCTTGAGCAAGCGACTTGATCATATTTATGTAATTGAGTCATTGAAAGGTCCTAAATGGCTAGAGGGGGGTGAATAGCCTAATAAAAGTTCTACAAAATACTAGAGCAACTTGTTAGACAATAACAAAGCGGTAATAGCGGTTGCACTAGCTCTACTTGTCGGCAAGCCACCTATTGACAATTCTAATCAATTATGTCTCTAGATCACTCAAATGGCTATGTCTCAACTTCACTATCTATGTGATCAAGCTAGGTTACTCTAAACAAGTATAAGCAACTAAACAACCTAGTCAACTCTACACAAGCACAATATATATATATATATCAAAGTAAATGCTAGGTAAAGGGAGGTGGTTATACCGACTTGCTGAGGTAAGTCACCCAATCACCGAAGATGATATCACAATATGAGCAATGAAGCCAATCACCAAAGGATGACAAGAGACAAATGAAGACACAATGATTTACCCCGAAGTTCACTTGAGCACCCGTCAAGCTATGTCTCTGTTGTGCCGACCTTCTCACGTGTGGGGCAAGGTGGAGCTCACTCCTAGCCAAGTGCCTTTAGGCTACTTGCACCCAAAGCAAATGAGAGGTACCCAAGACACGAGCAATGTATTACTTGCAATTTGTCGTCCCGACGAGGATGCACGGTCCTCTCACAAATCAACCAGAGGTGGCCAAGAACAATCTCCTTCTCTTGCCAACACCTCCACCAATCACCAAGCCGGCTAGGAGTGGTGCTCTCCAAGAGCAACAAGAAATCCACCGGCACACAATGATTCCCAAGTGCCTCTAAATGCAAAGATCAAAGCAATATGCACTTGGATCTCCTCAACTCTCAAGAATGAAGCTCACAAGCAATAGATGAGAGGAGGAGGGAGTTTGCTCAGCTCAAGAGGTGTTAGGAATGAATTCAAATGACCAAGAGACCTCACATAGCCGGGCAAACTCCTATTTATACACCCCCACACGAAATAGAGACGTTGGGGGGCGCAAAAACATGTTTCCTGCGAACTGACCGGACGCTTTCCGGTCGGGTGACCGGACGCACCGGTCACGGTTCCGGTCACAAACGACAAGACGCCGGGCCCACGAGCTGACGGCCAAAATCCAGCTTCCGGTTGTAGCATCCGGTCACTGACCGGACGCACCGGTCGGCCAAATGCCCGATTTCAATGCTTATTGGAATCGACCGGAACCACCCTGACCTGACGCTCCGCTCAGGACCCCAGCGTCCGATCAAGTGTCCGGTCGCAGGGTCCGGTCGGCGATTCACTGCGAAAAGTCATCGTTTCTCCGTCACCTTTGTTTCGACATGCAACCCAACAAGTATACCAACTTGAGCACGAGAGTTAGCTTGTTTTCATCACCACGATGCATCCGATGCAATAGAAAATAGACGTTTCATTTTCTCAAAAGCGTCGAATCTAAAACCCTGCAAACACCACCGCCTTCGCAAATGTGCCAACACCACCACGTGTACATCACCATGTGCTCGTGTGTTAGCATTTTCACAATCAATTTTGAAGGTTGGGTTAGCTCTCTAGGTTAGAATGCATGCAAATGATTTCGAACCTAGAGGCACATGAGGACCGATATGTACGATAGTTTTCCCCTCTTTATAGTACGACTTATCAATCCTAAATCACTCACACCCTATATGGTGTCTTGAGTGTAAAATCAAAATGGCCCTATGGATATACCTTTGCCTTGAGCCCATTTTGATCCTCGAACCACTCCAAGTTGTGCACTTGATCAACATTTGGATCACCTCGACCCATCCACCATGACCACCATGCACCAACCTTGGCTTGACCAATGTCCAACTAAATCAAACACTTAGCATAGAGAGATTAGTCCTATGGATGTCATCAATTAGCCAAAACCAATCTAGAGATCTTCAGTCGTTTCCAAATGTATCAAGTCATATTGTATGAATATCATCTAGGTTTTGATTCTCCATCTTATGACGAAAGGCTCAAATAGCTTTGACTAAATGCAAGTACTTCCTTCTTCACTTTTATCTAGGTCCCTCGATCTAGTCGTCACTTGGCCTTCACTCTTGCTTAGTATCACATCTTTCCCTGCTATCTCCACTATCTCAATCCAAACCATCACTTGATATTGAACCCAATGAGTAGCTTTATCTTCTTAAGCCAAATGATGGAATTCTCCCACACATAGATGAGCCTTTACATGAAATCCATTTGCATTGTTGCCTTGTGCTTGAACTAGATTGTTTCCACAATAGTACATCGATTTGGCTCTTTTACAATATATCATAAGTACTTGTGAGATAACCATCTTCCTAACCACACTTAGCAAACTCATTTGTCCTTTAATCTTGTTGTTATTAATCATCCAAAACCAGGGCCTAGAGGTCCTTTCAGCAAGAAGTGGAGACTAGCTATCATCATCAAATTTAAAAAGTGAAACATGGGTGCTCTCCTAAATACTTTAGGACCATGCATTGTTCCATAATGTTCACCTATGACAATCAATTTTAAGAAATGATCTTCAAGGAAAAGTTAGCAACAACAACAAATGGAGTGTTACTCTATACATTTTGATCCTTAGACATGGCTCTCATAATGTAGATAAATTGTATTCGTCAACCACATGAGAAGTCAAGTCATACTACTTGTCTTCATTAGCACCCTTTTTTCATTTGAAGGTCGAATTAACTACCTTTGTATATTCAAATTCTACCTATCAATTTCCTAATCATGGTATATGTATTTCAAATTAATAATACAATTAAATGATTTAAAACTCTATACCTCTAGATTTTTAAAAACATGAACATATAAAATGTTATACCATAAACTACTAAAATATTAGTATCGGTGAAAACTTTTCTTGTTTTTATCAAGAATAACAATAGAAGTTCACAATCCAAGCCAAAGTGTCATCCTTAATGTAGTACTACTAGATAAGCATGTGCGCCACATGCGTGTTTGTCCACTAAATCTCCACTTGTAATGAAACAATTTAACGATAAAAAATTAGATTATCCAATTCCTTTATTCCTATATTGTATAAAATGGTTCTTGGTGTGGACTGACACCATATAGGACAACAATTAAATTAGTATCAAATTCAAATTCTTTTGATACTTATACCTATAATTACTTTCCTACAAAAAGAACTTCTATACTTCTATCAAAAAAAGTTGATTACATTTTATAAAGAAAATAGAGCATCAATATAAGTTATTAGTTTTATTAAATAATACTAAATGTTGAAACCCATTGTGGGGTGGAAAATTAATAAGCTTGTACACTGGTCTAGATGCATAGAGGTATCAGGTTATCAACAAACCCTTGATCCATGCATCATGTGATCACTGAAGGATCTATTGTCCTTGTTTGCTATATTATGTGAATATAATTTATAACTACAACACATGTACATGCAACATACACATGGGACTAAAAATCATGGGACTTACATATATAGATGAATAAATCTTTATAAAATATTTTTCCCTTTCCATTGCACATTTTTCATATAGTGTAACTCATTAACAATGCAATCTATATCTATATCTTTTTTTTTTATATCATATCTATATCTATATCTATATCTATATCTATATCTATATCTATATCTATATCTATATCTATATCTATATCTATATCTATTCGTTTGTCTATCTCTCTATCATATAAAAATTTTATGTATGTAGTCCTTTTGATTATTGCATGAACTCAAGATATAACTCATAAAATTAACTAACACATTCATTTTGTCATGTACTCACCTTAACAAATATAATAATTTTCACACTAAGTTATTTAACAAGAAAAATATGAAATGTCACCGAATAGCGACAAGTGATCCTTACAAATAAACTTTGAACTATTATTTGAGATTACATGGATCACATGATATCAGGTTATTTCCTAATGAAAGCTTTCAAGCCAAACATAGAGTTTGATGTAGAGGTAAAGCAAAGGATGATAAACACGGATCTAACCAACAAACAATTTATGTGCAATCATATAGATGCAAGGTACTTCCTCTAATACATTTCAAAGACAATTGGTGGGTCATTAGAATGAAACTTGATGTATCCTAGTGCATCTCTTCTATTTCAGCTAAGTTTATCATTCTTACGAGATTTACTATTGAGAATAACTTCATTTTATCTCATACCAAGGGATGAAATGAATAAAAAATTAAACTCACAAGAAAATGTAGGAAAAGGTTGAAGGCAACACCAATCATCATTAAATGTTACTTATTATCCCTTGGTAAAAAATGATACATTTAGTGAATCTAGTGGAAAGTCAATATCATCTTCTAAAAGTTTTCTTGAGAAGGGTTTATCTTTGGCAAGGTCATTTTAAAGGCTAGAATTTTTTATATACACCATGTCAATATTCAAGGATATTTAGAAAATTCAAAGATGTCAAGTTCTTAATTAGATCACTTAAGATAAATATTTTGGGCTCTACATGAATTCAAAAAATCTATAAAGTATAAAATTATATAACCATTGAGATTGATAACTTTGGTATATGCCAATGCCAATGTCCAAAGTTGTATGAATTGAGTTTTAAAGTATGCTAAATTAAAGTGAATATTTAGATCTCAAAACATTCTTAGATGAAAAGGTCTTAATTACAAAGTTATAGACCACATTGAGAGCTATAACTTTTGTATTATCTTTTTCAATAATATGTAACGCCATTTAAAAGCTTCAAAGAAATGAATTTCAAAATGTATGAACTTAAGGCGAATATTTGGGTCTCCAAATGATCTTGAATGAAAAATTGTTAACTATAAAGTTGTATATTTCATGAGAGCTACAACTTTGCTATAGACTATGTAAACATCGCAAAGATTGAAGTTTAAAACCGATAACAAAAACACAAAAATATGAGCCTCTAAACAATCTTCGATAGAAAGGTGTCAATTATAAAGTTGCAATTTGTGTCGGGCC
The DNA here is from genome assembly GCA_015847255.1 of Hyparrhenia diplandra. Taxonomy (NCBI): domain Eukaryota; kingdom Viridiplantae; phylum Streptophyta; class Magnoliopsida; order Poales; family Poaceae; genus Hyparrhenia; species Hyparrhenia diplandra. The sequence continues at coordinate 38,802 of JADLZK010000188.1, forward strand.
CAATAATTTTGATAAAGAACTTGACTCATCCGACTTTATATGTACAAAGTTATGATTTTTATATAAAGAAACAAATGAACCACGACATGTGGGCCTTTGCGTTAGCAAAATCGTCTTATGAAGGCACGTTGAAATGGTTAAGGGAGTTTTGTTGTGTTTTAAAAGTTAAAAGGTGTTTATATATTGTTTGGTAGGTATTGGAGTTTGATGAGTATTTCAAATTTAGCATTAGTTCAGAAGAAGATTCGACTATGACTCCCATATGTATGACAGATCATACATGTCTATCTATTTCCTACTATTATTGAAGAGCAAAATATTCCTTTATACATTCGTAATGTTAATTAAATATTAAAAGATTTTTTTTTTCCTTTATCGCTCACAACATTCTATATGGATCCAATGTGCTCAATCTGTCACGTGTACTGTGTACAAGTTGGAGTAGCATGTCCAAGTACTTTCCAAGTAAAAAAAAAATTGAAGGCAAATTCGATTTGGGCCCATCCCATCCCAGCGACGAGCAAACAGGCAGGCCTAGCTGGCTGGGCCAGAGCGCCGAGAAGTATTGGCCTCTTGGGCTGGCAAGCTGGCGGAAGCCTGATGGAAAACGGCCGGGCCAGCTGAAAGGCTCATTTGTTTTCTGTAGTCAAACAATGGAACGAGGACAGGGATGGGGAGCCATCGCCGACGGGGAATTCTCCCTTCCTCCGATCCGATCTGTTCTGTTCTGTTGAGCTGTCACGCCTGGGAGAAGGCTGACGGGTAAATAGGACTTCGATCGCTCTCGTTGCTCGGCTTTTGTTTTCGCGACCGAAGCGCAGGCACGTACTGTTTGTTGCTCGCCATCAATCCGTCATGATTGCCTTGCGTCAGTTGCGGGCGTTTGGCGCGCGCGGTGGATGGCAACCAGGAAACCAACACTCGTCCCGTTCGCGCGGGCGCTTCTCAATTCGTCGCGGCCGGCAACCACTGCCACTGCTCGCATGGCCTCCCGGGAAACGCGCGCCAGGCCAGTGACCGTGCCCGTCCGCGTCGTTGCGGTTGTGTCAAGGACGGACACTGTGTGCTCGGCGTTGAGAGTTGATGATTTTTTTTTTTTTTTTTTGACACCTCTCATCTGGATACAGAGGTAGTATCTGTTCATATAGAGACACACACCTACACCACACACGCACACCTCACACACACCACATGTATATAACCAGACCTACAACTATACACAGATACCAAGACGCGTCCTCGAAGAGATCACTAGAGTCATCGAGGCTACGGCGACGGGCGCATCGCAGTCCCATTGTGGCTCCACGCGTTGAGAGGCTTGCCTGAAATTATTCAGGGAACCTACTGTTCCCGGGTGCGAAATCCGCGCTGAGCAGCGCTCGAACGCGGACGGCGGGCGCTCCACCGAGCGAACCCAACCAACCGAGCTACGGCTCGTTCGCAGTTGATGATCGATCGTTTCTCCAGGCAGCCGGGGGCATGGTTTGCACAGTAGCAGTACTGTACTTCGTAGTCGGCCCACGCACGCAACTTGTGTGTCCAACACTCGAACCAACGGGGAAGGATTTGACAGTTTGGTCAGTCGAGATCTCCAGTTTGAGAATTGGGCCTCGTTTAGATGTTAGAAACTTTAGCAAAAGTAACTCCCGGAACTCAGAAGCACTCCTGTAGCACTTTCGTTTGTTTGTGGTAAATATTATCCTATCATGGGGTAACTAGGCTCAAAAAAGAATCGTCTCGTAATGTACATCTAAACTGTGTAATTAGTTACTTTTTACCTACATTTCATACTCCGAACATATGTCTTTTGGTGTATTTAATGTGATGTGATGGAGAGAGAGTGAAAAAAGAGTTAGAAACTTTAGCCAACTAAACGAGGCCTTGTTCTTCGGACGGACAATCTAGCAGACAACTGGCGACGCTGTCGCTGACCGCTCTCCCGCTCCGTCATGGCCAGTTTTAAGGGTGCAAATGAGTATGTTTAGGTGCACCTTCGAGTCTCTTTAGTTTAAGTATTTTTACTACTTCTTTAAAAGTTCAAACAAGCAGTACAAATAGTTAAACTAAAGAGGCTTGGAGGTGTACCTAATCGTCATCAATTTGCACCCCTAGCCAGTCTAGCCGTCGCGCAACCAACAACAGTCCCGTCTATATGTGTGCATCATGCCGTGCCATGGGCGTGCTCGTGCACGGCCTCCGGCCCAGGGCACGGCGCGTGGGCCGTCGGGCCGAGCTCCCACTAGGGCCGGCCGCCGGCAGGGAGGAATATGGCCGCGCCGCCCCAAGGCCGACTTCGAGGGAGCGGCTGCCGGTGGCGCCGCCGCAGCGCTGGTCCGTGGAGGAGCCGCGCGGTCGTGTGCCGATGGAGACGACCGCGGCAGGAGGCGGGCGGATGGCCGCGCCGTCCGTGGAGGAGCGAGGAGGCGGCGAGGGAGCCGTGCCCGGCACGGAGCTCGCTGCCGCCGCGGGCGAGGCGTCGGCGGAGGACGCGGGCGGCTCGCGAAGTCACGAACGGGAGGAGCGGGGAGGGAGACGAGACTGTTGGGCTGGGCCTGCAGTTTTGTTAGGGTTAGGCAAGTGCTGGGCTGCCTTCAACTGCTGGGCTAGGAAATTCAATGCTTCTATTTCCTACTATTATTGAAGAGCAAATATTCCTTTATATATTCGTAATGTTAATTAAATATTATAAGATTTTTTTTTTGTCCTTTATCGCTCACAACATTCTATATGGATCCAATGTGCTCAATCTGTCACGTGTACTGTACTCTGGACGACGACGGCCGACGTGGTGCTGTCCGTCTGCCGATGGACCGGACGCCGCGGGCGTACACGGCCCTGCGTTCTCTTGGCGCGGCAGCTCCTGTGTGCTGGGCCCTGGAAATGTTCCATCGATTTCATAAGCACCTAGCTGACACAGTCGTTTTCTTACGCCCCCCGTTATGGAGATCAGATTCTATGGGAGTTCTGGAATCCAGACCATCATAGTCGTGCTCCACTACTCTGGTTCTTATTGTGATGCAGTCAGTGGCGGATCCAGAAACGAGCTGCACCCCGGGCTAACTGACATATATAGTTTCACACCGCTCATCCAGTGTTCAAATCCATGTTAAGGAAGGAGAGCTAGTCAGGATTCGCCACTGCAACACTACTGGCACTTGCTAATTAGTTAGCCAACGTTTCTATATGCCAGGTCGAGACTCCAAAGGGTTCAAGGACGCCAGAGGTAGAGGCAAAGACGAGTTTAATTAGTTGCGGCCAGCTGATCGGATTAAAAAATACTAGGCTACACGTCGGGATGGGATAGTTAGCTAGCTGCTGTTTTATACGCTTCTTAGTAAACTTGTTCCCACGCATCACACCTCTCGCCCCGGGCTGCAGCCCAGGCAGCACGGGGCGTGGATCCGCCCATGCAGTGGTGCTTGCCATGAATTCAAGACAGACCTTTCTCAAGGGTTGGATAATTGTGTTTGTAGACATAAATCCTAGACAGATCCAAGGCCGTGTTTAGATGGCTAAAATTTATAACCGTATGTCACATCGTACACTATAGCACGTTTCGTTTGTTAGTGGTAAATATCATAATACCATGGAGTAACTAGGCTCAAAAGAATCGTCTCGCAATGTATATCTAAACTGTGTAATTAGTTATTTTTTTTACCTACATTTAATACTCCAAACATATGTCTTTTGGTGTATTTAATGTGATGTGATGGAGAGAAAGTGGGAAAAAAGTTAGAAATTTTAGCAATCTAAACAAGGCCCAAGTCTAAGGCTGCTCCACAAGGATAGCATTCATTAGATTTTTTACGTTCTATATATGGGGGCATGGTTTGGAAAACAATCGGTTGGACTGTCCTCGTGGGACAAGCATGGACACTTACCGTGTGTTTGGTTAAGGGTTGGCTGGGTTGGGTTGGGTTGAACCCATCTCAGTGTTTGGTTGCACCTCTAATTTTGGGGACGGAGTCAACCCATCCCATGGTTGGTTGGAGGAACTGACAATTCAGGTTGGATGGCAAGATAGCACCGGTAGTGCTCAACTATTTAGAAATCAGCAAAGCCTCTATCCGTAAATCTTTCTCATGTTTTTACATCAGGAACCCTGCAAGAGAAAAAAAATGAATTTAAGTCTTTCCTCTTCCTTCGTATATCTTTGTACAGGGAGGCGTTTCGGGGTGAGCGTCGCCGCGGGTAGAGGCCAGGCGCCGCCGCGGCACGAGCCGCCGCCACGGGTGAGCTTTGTCGGTGCGAGCTCCGCCGCCCGGCCGCCGCCGTGGGCGAAGCTCTTCCTAAGCGCGTGAGTGCGCGGCCGGAGATCCAGCTGGCCCGCGCGACCTCCGGTTTGGGCGAGCTCGGCCAGCCATGGCGGGCTGACGCACATGACCTCCTTCTTCCTCCGCGGGCGAGCTCGAGAGACGGACGTTGACGGATCAGATGGCTTCGCCTCGACCCCGCGTGGGTTGGTGTAAGGTCCTAGATGGCTAGAGGGGGGTGAATAGCCTATAAAAATTTTCTACAAGCTCAACTAAACAAACCAATTAGTATAAAACACGGCGTAAAGCGGTTTGCACTAGCTCTAATGGTCAAGCAAGCCTTCTAGTGACAAGACTAAATAATTCTATGATCTCTAGTCCACTCAAGGTCTATGTCACTACTCTAACTAATAAACAATCCTAATATGGTCCTTATGCTAGCAAGAACAACTACACAAGACAAAGCTAGCTCTCTACACAAAGTAAACTAGGAAAGTAAGGCAAGAGTGAGAAGCTCGTTATACCGCCTTGTAGAGGATGTCAACCAATCACCGGGATGAAGATGAACAATCAATCACACGATGGTGATGATCCACACACGAAGACAATGAACAAGTTGATTTGTTCACCCGGAGTTCGCTTGTACACCGACAACTACTCTCCGGTTGTGCCGACCAACACAAGGATGGTGTTTGAGCTAGGCGGTGCCCTTGCTAGCCTCAACACACCACTCAACAAGTGTGGTACCCGAAGCACGAGCAATGTATTCCTTGCACTTTGTCTTCCGACGAGGAGTGCGTAATCCTCTCACAAATCAACCGGAGGTGGCCAAGAAACAATCACCTCTTCTTGCCAACGCCTCCACGACTTCACCAAGCCGGCTAGGAGCGGTGCCTCCAAGAGTAACGGGAAATGCACCGTCACAACACGATCCCCAAGTGCCTCTAGATGCATGAACTCGATGCAATGCACTTGGATCACTCTTCTCTCAAGAATGAAGCTCAAATCAAGAGTGAGAGAGGAGGGAGGCTTTTTTGCTTGCTCAAAGGTGTTAGGAGTGATTCAAAATGACCAAGAGAGAGAGCAAGTGGCAGCCAAGGTGGTATATATAGGCCACACCACGAAATGTGGTGGAAAGGGTGGAAAACACACAAGGCCCAAGTCGAAGGTTGCTCCGGAAGGACCGGACTCATTGAGTAGATTTTTCGGTGGGTCCGCTCACAACCGACAAGCCAAAACCAGCGCCTAGACCCTCCCCCTTGGAGCGTCCGGTCGCGCGTCCGATCGGTGCTTCCGGGCCAGCACCGGAAGCATCCGCCATCGTTCGTCCGGTCGGCCCTCGCCGAAAGCTCCCAAACATGCGTTTCGTTGCCAGACGCTAACCGATCGGACCGTCCGGTCACTTCCGATCCGGCCGGCGGCGTCCGGGCCACGCCAGAGCGCGAAAACTCATCGTTTTGTCGCCGTTCCTTCGCCTTTGCTCCAAACCAAACCGACTTCCGTCACTTGTTTCTTGTTGCCGACACGCCGAAGAACACCTCGACACCATGTGTTAGCATTTTGAAACCATTTTTGACAAGGACGGAGTTAGCACTTTAGGTTAGAATGCATGCATATGAGACTTGAACCTAAAGGCACGTGAGGATCGATATGTACGAAAGTTTTCCCTCTTTATAGTACGGCTTATCGATCCTATAATCACCCACACCCTCTATGGTGTCTTGGGTGTGAAATCAAAAGCCCTATGGTTATACCTTTGCCTTGGGACCTTTGATCTCCAAACTCCACCGAGTTGCATGCTTGATCAACTTTTGGATCGCCTCGATCCATCCTCCATGATCACCATGCATCAACTCCGGCACGACCAATCTCCAATCTAATCAAACACTTAGCATCGAGAGATTAATCCTTAGGTGTCACTAATTATCCAAAACCAAACAAGAGATCTTCAGTTGGCTCCGTCCGCCAGATTTGGGCGGACGGAGCGAACCCGCATATCGACCGAATATTCTCATCCGGGTCCGCTCCAACCCTTGCTGCTCCGCATCCAAACATCCTAAAACTGGGTTGGACCCGTCCGGGTTGGATCTCTTCCACCAACCAAACACACGGTTACAATAAATTCATAACAACGTTCCATGTGTAAATTTATAAAGAACGATTAGATAAAAAAAAAGTTATTGCATCCAAACCATCGGAATCTAGTCATGGAAACCTATGAGATTCTAGATTCCACCACCCTGAGCTCAACTACCAAGCTCCAAAAGTTGATGCCCACAAGCTCTCCTTTGTCTTTGTCATAAAAATCTGGCCATGGAAGCTACTGAGAGTTGGAAGAAAAGAAAAATGCTATGTACCGAATGGTTAGCTTTTCTCCTTAAGCTTTTCCAAAAGGTAACTGGTCAGTGATCTTTTTAATGCTCATGGTGAGCTTGTCGGCTCTCATCAGGGCAAGGAAGCTATTCTATAGGAGGATTTCAAGATCAGGCTTGGTTGCTCTGAATTTGATGGGTTTTTTTTGTCGACCTCCTCTTCTTTATTGAGCCAAAGGAGAACTTGGATCAACTGGAAGTGCATTTCTCTCAGGATGAAATCAACAACATTATCAAGAGTCCGCCCAATGACAAATCTCCTAGACTGGAGGGTTTTAATAACAACTTTATCAAGAGCTGTTGGGGTATCATCAAGCAAGATTTCTACAACTTATGTACTCCCTCCGTCCCTGAAAGGTTGTCACCGCGCTTCCCGATAAACAAATGTCGGCAATTATATATTAAAATATATAATTATTTATGCTAAGTAATTAGCATCATCGGAAACATCCTTCAAGTCTAGTTTTTTAACAAATTTATTTTAAGATTTAAATGTTGCATGTATTTTCTATAAATTGAGTCAAACTTATGGCACGCATCCCACAATGACAACCTTTTAGGGACGGAGGGAGTAATGGCTTTCATTCTGGCTCAATCTGCTTTAGAAGCATCAATGCTTCATATATTACTCTTATTCCAAAAGTGGATAGTCCTAGAAGAGTTAATGACTTCATGCCCATTTCTCTGTTGAATTGCTTGGCTAAGCTCATCACCATGATATTGGCCAACAGACTCCAGTCCATTATTACTTGGTTGGTTCATAGAAATCAGTATGGCTTCATAAAGAACAAGACCATCCATGATTGCTTGGCTTGGATCTTGGATATCTTCATCTTTGCCATCACTCTAAGGAGATTGTGATCCTCAAGCTTGATTTTGAAAAGGCTTTTGATAAAACTGAGCACCAGGCAATGCTCACCATCATGGAATGCATGGGGTTTGGTTAGAATGGTTGGGATGGATGAGAGATATTTTTTCCTCAGGCACTTCTATAGTTTTGCTTAATGGTGTTCCTGGCAAGACCTTTCATTGTAGAAGGGGTGTGAGACAGGGGGACCCTCTCTCTCCTCTTCTCTTTGTTCTAGCTGCTGACTTTCTTCAGGCCATGATCAACAAGGCCAAGAATATGGGCCTGCTCAACTTGCCTATTCCTCTTTTGGCCTCAAGTGATTTCCTGGTGATCCAATTTGCTGATGACACATTGATTATCATGGAAGGGAATGTTAGACAATTCTTTTTCTTCAAGTCCCTACTAAATAGATTTTCCATGTCAACTGGCCTCAAGATCAATTTTAACAAGTCCATGATGGTGCCAATCAATGTCCCTCCTGGCAAGCTAGACTTATTGTCTAAGACGTTTGGCTGCTCAGTAAGAAGCCTTCCCTTCACTTATCTCGGTCCGCCCTCTCCATAGAGAGGCCCAAAGCTGCGGATTTTCTCCCTTTGGTCAATAAGTGTGAAAAAAGGTTAGGGGGCATTTCTACCTTTCTTAATCAAGTAGGACGGCTTCAGCTTGTCAATGCTACCTTCAGTGCGCTGCCCACTTTTTATATGTGCTCCTAGTTCCTACCTAAGGGCATCATCAAGCAAATTGATAAGTTTAGGAAGCATTGGCTTTGGAGAGGTGTTGATGTTAATGCTAACCCCCCAAGGCTGCTTGGAAGATGGTTATTGTCCCTAAGATTGAAGGTGGGCTTAGTGTGATTGATCTTGAAAAGCAAAACCAAGCCCTCCCCGATGAAAAAAACCTTCATAAGTTCTTCACCAAAAGAGGATATCCCTTGGGTCAACATGCTTTGGGAAAAACACTACATAAATGGCAAGCTTCCAAGACATGTCAAGAAAGGATCTTTTTGGTGGAGAGACATTTTGAAGTTGCCACCTGTGTTCAAGTCTTTGGCCTCCCATAGTATTAACTATGGCAATTCGACTCTTTTCTGGTATGACAATTGGTGCAATGAGCCTCTTCATCTTGCTATTCCCGAGCTTTTCTCCTTTGCTGCTAATAAGATGATTTCAGTACAAAAGGCACTCAATCTTGCATAGTCCAGTCTTCTCTTTCAGCTGCCCCTTTCCCAACCTGCTCTTGCTCAACTCTTGCGACGGTTCAATCCAAGTTGAATTCTCTTGATATGAATGATGACAAGGATAAGTGGACCTACAACTGGGGTTCAGGTCTGTTCGCTGCAACTAAAGTTTACAAAGTCCTCTTTGGCATCCATGATGCTCATTGCTCCTTCAGGTGGTTGTGGAAATCCTGTTGCCAGTCCAAGCACAAGGTTTTTTTTTTTCTGCTGCTCTTGAAGGATAGGCTAAGTACGCGAAACATCTTGAAGAGGAAAAACATGCAACTGGATTCTTATTCTTGTGTGTTGTGTAACAGTCTGGCTGAAGAAACTTCCCAACATCTGTTCATTGACTGTCCCTTTACTATCATGTGCTGGAATCTCATTGGAGTGCAATTGCCTTCAGGTGGGTCTTTTCCTGATTTATGCACTCAGATTAGAGCTCAGCTCAACACCCCCTTCTTCATGGATGCTGCCATTCTTGTTTGTTAGGAGGTCTGGGGTGCAAGAAACGATCTCATTTTCAGAGGGATTCAGCCAAGAATTTTAGCTTGCAAAGCGGCTTTTTGGGAAGGAGCTTTGCGTTGCTTATTCACGAGGATGAAACCTGCTTCAACAAACCAGTTTATTTCATGGAGCAACAACTTTTTGTAGCACCCTTATTTTTTTTCTTATTTTCTTTGTTTCATTTGGGGTTCCTTAAGTAGTTTTTTTTCATTTCTTCTCTTTGTTATTCTGTAATCTGTTGTTGAACTTTGTTTTGTTTTCAATAAAATTGTTGTAGGGGCCTCGGCAGATCTAGGATTTAATGGCAGAGGGAGATGAAGTCATCTTCAACCTCTAGAGTCTCTTATTTCTCTCTTTTATGTCTACAAAATTGGGTGGGGTGTGTGTTGTATTATCGTGGAGGTGGTACCCGCCCAACCGCTAGATTAGTTGAAAAACTGACTTCTAGAATTTCAAGGGTTATAAACAGATGCAATAGTACTTATAGAGGCTTATCACAACTGGTTTAAACTGAGCCAATAATGATACTTGTGATACTTGCAGGCGCCGCCTTATAAGTAATCAGTTCTAGTGTGAAACCTGCACAAATAGCAAGATCCATATGTGGTTGTGGGTCCATGCTCACACAATAGTTAAGATGTAAGTTAAATTATGTTTGAATATATATCATCCATATAATCTTTGGGACGAGCATTACTACACAAATTCTTTTTCAAGCCGTTTTAGTTGTTTTAAACTGTAGTGTTTTTTTTTTTTGTAAAACTATCACAGTTAATGCCGCAATTAACCGTTACGTTTTTTAATTAACAATGGCGGTTAAAAAAACCGCCAACCGTGGCGGGCATCCTTAAAAAACTGCCACACAAAATACTAGCCCAATCTGGAGCCAAAACGGCCCATCTCAGATGAGATCGTGCTCAATGTATATTTACCGGCCAGCTAGGGTTTCATTAGATGCAAACTCCCCCTACCACACGACACCTCTCTTGTTCTCCACGCTCTGTCTCACCCTCACCCCTTCTCCCTCCCTCCAGTGGCACCGCGGGCGCTCGGGATCCGACAAGGGTGCGGGTGTTCCTTCTCCCCCTACCTCGCTCCTTCTTCTTCCCACTAGTGGTGGCAGGCGCTCGAGATCCATCGGGGGGGCGCCAGATACGGTGGGGGCGTGCGAGATCCGGTGGTCGCGGGCGAACCTCCGATGAGCATGAGCCCCCTTTCTCTCATTCGAGACTGTCGGCGCACGGGGAGGCCGAATTTGGCCCCGACCCTAGCGGATCCGGACGGTGGTTTGCGCATGGGGAGGCCGGATCCAGAGCCGATTTTTTCCCTCTCCTCTGAGCTAGTCGATGCATGGCGTTAGTGGTGGCGCCCCTCCCTTTGAAACCCTAGCGATGGAGCAGGACGGACAAGATCAAATCCATGACCATTTAGGATTGCATTTTTTTTTTTTGTATTAACCATGGAAGACAACCAGACAACCAAACACCGTCACGGTAAATGAAGCATTTACCACGGCCTTAGCTCCGTGGTGGTTGCAAAAACCGCCATGGTTAACAATAAAAGAAAATGTTTGTGTAGTAGTAGAGTTTATCTATTTTTGAAGATATTAAAGGTAGTGCTCAATTATTTTGGTGTGCCATGAATTAATGTACCCTAGCTGCAGCCGAAGTTCTTGACTAGCTGGTACATACAAACACAGCATGCATGACAAGGACGTTGACAGAATCAGCAACTCATCTTCCGCCTAAACATACTTAATAAAGAGAGCGAGGGACGAACTTGCAGAAACCAACAGTTATTAATTAATATATCGATCTCAACACACAACCGGACCGATCGACGAAGAAGAAATGGCCTGAACATCTATAACAACCCGGCCGCGGCCGGGTCCATTCGTCGTCCCTTTCACAGCCGCTGAAACCGCAACGACACGCCAGCAGCGATAGAAAGTGCAAAACGGCAAAACCCAAACGAACTGGCTTTATTACGAGCAACCAGCGATAGATCGAGCGGCCATTAGTCCGTCCGTCAATTCTCATAACCGCCGTGGATTGCAACGGCGCAGATCGAGAAAGTGTATGAGCATTATATTTCCAGCTTTCGATCCCAAGTCAAGGCCAACGAACACACATGGTACGTACTACTTTCAGTCGAGGTCGAGGAGCATATGCATGCAGATATACATGATGCAGTTGCGGCAGGCAGCAGCCACCATGCAACATTTTCACGGCCGGCCAGCGGCCATGGATCATCGATCAGATCACAACCAATTCGATCAAGACGATGGGTGGATGGACCGATGGATGGACATCAAGCATAGAGAAAGAAGGAGCAGAAAATGTGTGGCGTGGCGTCTACCTCGGTGAGCAGTGCAGCAAAGCGTCTTTTGGTTTAGGTGAGCCTAAAACATCAGAGGCTAGCTCCGGTAGGAACCATCATTTAAAACTAACGAATCGATCCTGTCAAGATCATCATCTGGTAGTGGTAGCCTGCTGGCTGATGAACTGAAATTAAGAAGCGGCCGGCTTTATTTGTTCAGTTTCAACATGCATGTCCACATGAACAAGAAGCCTTTTTAGTGAGGAATAGTTTAACTAATAAATCAGGCACAGGTGATGGCTGAGTGGAGTGCGCAGAGCAGGCCGGTGATGAGTCATCAGAGCCAGGACGAGAGATGTATACATATCCACAAACGGATGGATGACGCGGAGCACACGGCGACCGGCCGGCGTAGAGAGAGATGGACCTATCGCCGTAGTACCTTCGAATGGACCGGATCGTCTCGTCTTGCTTAATTCCTCCAACAAAGTGGCGCTTTCCTGCTCGCGTCGCCGTCCGGCCGGCCGCTGTCGTCCTGGCTCCGGCCGCCGCACGCGCGAGCGACCTAGCTCGGGACGGCCGATATGCATGGGGCCATATGGCCCGGTGCGACAGCTGACTTCCTCTGGGCTACCCGGCTAGGCGTCCTCTCGCCTTGTAACACGTGTCTGGCCGCAGAAAGCTCCACGTCGGCGCCGAGCCATGCATGCAACGCTCAGTTAGCTTCTGAAGCTAGGATCAAAGTACGCAGGCGTACATGTACAGGTGACAAAATATCTTAATCCGTGTATTTATACGGTGCGTGATAATGTACATCTGTGTATATCTTACCCATCATCAATCTCTATAACCTACGAAGGGAGATCATCAATTGACGACGACGACGACGTACCGTATTTATACGGTACGAGAGCGTGCGTACGTCTTCGATCCCCTTTCGATGTATACATACATATACAAATACTCACTCACGGCGTACGCATCTGGGAGTAGCATCGATTAATTGGAAGATACTCCCAGCGGTCGCAAAGCAAGCCCCCACACATATACATACCGTACATATACAGCTATGATGCGTAATATACGCGTACTTTCAGACGCAGCACGGACATATACGACGGCGGTCCGTGTACGTACGTACGTAACAAGCTTGGATCCGATGATCGATCCAGCTCTCCCAGCACCGGCCAGCTTCAGTTGAATCAGAAGCTGATGGGGTAGACGCGCTGCATGTTTGGGTAGAAGAGCCCCCAGTTCTGCTCCACGCCGTTGTCCTTCTGGTTCTCGTTGAACATGGAGAAGACGTACGTCTCGATGGCGCCGGGGTGCCGCGGCGTCCCGCGCCCGACGTGGTTCACCAGGTACTGGTTGTACACCCTGGCGTTGGCCGGCGTCGCCTGCGTGCCGCCGCCCGACGGCCACCCGCTCTCCGACACCACGAGGGGCACGCCGGAGCCGCCGTTCTTGCCCATGGCCACGTAGAAGGCGTCGACGGTGGTGTCGAAGAGGTTCTGGTACCCGTAGGCGCCGTCCTGGACCACGGTGCCCGAGGCCGTGAAGAGCGCGTAGCTCATGTCCATGGCGCTCGGGTTGTACGCCCAGGCCAGGTACGGGTAGATGTTGGCCATGAGCGGCGAGCCGGTCCGGGCCAGGAACTGCAGCACGGGGCCCATGTACCCCTGCGACTCGCCCGTGAACTGCGCCGCCGACGGCGGGACTGTACACGCCCAGGATGGCCTGCGACACCGACGTGGTCACCTTGATGTGGTCCAGGCCGGCCGCCGCCAGCGCCGCGTGCACGTTCTCCATGGCGGGCGCCAGGTTCTGCGCCGCGCCGCCGGCCACCTCGTTGCCCACGCACACGTAGCGGAAGGACACGGACGGGTACGCCTGGATGTTGTTGCGGACCCACGACGCCGCCGCCGCCGGGCTGCCGGCGATGCTGGACAGCACGTCGTTGGGGGCGCCCACCGTGACGGCGATGCCCGTGCCGCCCACCGCCTGCAGCGCGCCCTGGTCCGGCGCGTACAGGCGCATCGCGTTGATGCCGTACGACTTGTACATGCTCACCACCGTGCTCGCCGGCGGCAGGTTGTTGGCGCTCATGCCGTAGCACACCCCAATCGCCTCAGCACCTGTATGTAATAATAGTTAGTTAATAATGTAACTCTTCTTGATCGTTTATAATTATTGACAAAAACTAATTATGAGTTCTTGTTTATTATTAGTGGACCTATTATGAATTGATTAATTAATTAACCACGGTAAATTTATTATTTACTGTATTATTGTTACCCTCCCAGCTGATAATTACTGAATGGATTACTAGCTACCAGCAAGAAAGAAAAGAAACAAAGTGTGCAATCAAAGGCTAAAACTGAACAACAAGCAGCAGGTACGGTGCATGTAGAAACACAAGCGCAGCCTTTTGACCTGACGTTGGAAAAAAATCCGATCGATCCACTGTGTTAATTTCCTAACCCTTGCGGAAAGTGACATTTAACTGAAATTTTGTACCTATGCATGGACGCTCAGCTCAGGCATCTCCTAACCTGCTTATTCCTAGCTTCTCTCTATTTTTATATATCTGGAGGACTCTTTAGTTTTTCCTAATCTTTTTACAGTGAGTCTCCGTTGGTGACAAATGCACGCAGACGACACTGCCGAGGAATATTTTGCCGGTGTCTTGACCGGGTTGTCGCCGCATGAAAGAAAGTACTCCAGGCCGGAGAGTAAGTACTCCTATATGGATTAGCTCGTGGCGACCGAGCTAGACAACAACCTTAAACAAGGGAATAAACTTTGACCTGCTGGTGAGTGCAACTTTTGAGTGATTAGCTGACCCTGCCCCCTGACCTGTTTGGCATTGGTTCACAACCTAGTTTTCTACCATAACTTCAACTTTGCTGAAAATATGCTGGAAAACAGGTAAAGCTATTGTTTTTTTTTTATCCTTTTGAAAATTGGTGAAAGATTTTTAACATGAGGCGCGCGTGCAAGTAGTAGGGCTCTAGTCAACTTAGGAAATGGACTAGGAATATGCTTAGAGAGAGAGATATGGAGAAGTAGAGGACCACAACACATGATGCTGGGGAAATGGACGGATAAAGCTCTTGGTCCAACGTCCGCACCACGACCGTTGGATAGTCCACGTATGATCGATGTGGATCGCCAAAGCCGGCAGTTAGCTAGATAGCTAGCCTGACCTGCAGCCGGCCCCGTGCGTATCAGGGCTAACTGCCTACATACGTCTGCTACAAGCTAATTACCTGCCTGCACGTCTTCTTCAAATATATATATTTGTATATTCTCTTTCATTGAATTGGCAGAGCTTATATATGCCTGTGTCGAGAGAAAAGATTGATGTGGATGCAGGAGTCAAATAAAGTATCCTGATTAGCTAGACTACCAATTGGTATGCCATCTGCATATGGTCGAACAAGTAGCCTATTGTTCATGCATGAATAGTCTATCTATTTATGTATCCTTTAATAATACAATTCAGTCGTCTAATCCCCATATGCCAATGCAAGTGAGCTAGTTTGATGAGTCGGTTGGTTGTGCTGCATGGATGCATGGCGCCCATGGCTAGCCGGACCAGCAGCACCATTAATTCGATGTGCATCCTGCACCACCAGCCGTATAGTATAGTAGCTATAGCTAATCATCAAATCAAGCTTGAAGAATGGAGCAGCTACGTACAAACGGCAGAGGGACGCCGGCCGGTGCGGCATCATGCGTCGCCGTTGACGAAATGTCAATAAGTAGCTAGCCTAATGACGACCCACTGGCGACGCCGGCCGGCGAACGGAAAAGGATCCATCGATGGATGGCCACAGCGACAGCAGGTTAATTGGTTTGTTGCATCGTCGCTTGATTTGGTTGCTATAGCAGTGCAGAGTGGTTGCACCGAATCATCGGCGACCTAGCTACGTATCCTATACATCCTGGTCAGGAGAGAATTTGAGTAGTGGTAGGATGAAAAAAGCTTGGACGCATGCATGGCGATCGGCTAGGTTAACTTTGTGATTGATGGTTTAGAAAGATGCAGGCATGGTTAGGAGGGAAACTAGTACAGTTAGCTAGATAGGTAGTAGCTAAAGTGACGTGCGTATGCTCACCGAACAAATTTAAAGACAGACTTCATTTGCAAGCTTGTTGCATGCATTCGTTCCCTACACACAGTAACTTTAGCAGCTTCCATATTTCGCCGTCAACTTTCTTTGTGCTTTTAGATACTAGCTAGCTAGCTAGCCGGCCCGAAACATCGTTTTCTAGCGAGGTGATTGATAAAGATATTAATTCCCAGAGGAACAGTATATATGCTTAAGATATTGTTCCTATCCAACTTTACTGGCCTATAAGAAAACACGCATATATGTATTTTCCTATGCTGTAAAAAAGTTAAAAAGACATGCATGTTTCCACTTTGATGATGTCTCTACCTGCAGACCCGGCCGCTTCAGCAAGCAAAGCCGGCAGTCAAAATTTGGTTTCCTTGAGACGACGAAAGTGACTGAATCAAGAAACTACTGCTACTGTTCCATTGATGCAGGAGTGATTCGTGGAGAGTGAAGGAGACGCCGTTTACCCCTGTGACCTAGACAGAAGAGATAGCGACGGGCACCAATGCAAATGGACCCGGCGGTTTTGACGGCGAGCTAAAGAGATCCTTGCATGACGTTGTTGATGAGAGAGGGATGTGTGTGTGCTTCTGTCCCGCTCCTATATTATCTGCTATTCACTACTCATGCCACGTGGCAAAGTAACTAATCTTTTAATCAAAACCAAAAGTCAGTTTAAATCACTACCTGCTTCCTCTCATCCGAGGAAGTCTTCTGCTACATATGAACAGTGCATATATATATAGAAACAAAAATTACATGCCCTACCTAGCTAATCATATTTTTTTGAAGATGCATATGCATGTATGAAGAGAGAGAGAGAGAGAGAGAGAGAGAAGAGGTAATCACTTTGTGGGATGGATGCAAAGACGCCGAGGAGCAATGCCATGGCGAACATGGAGGCTACACCTTGCCTACTTGCCATTTCTCTCTCAACCTCTCTAACTCTCTGTTGGCCAGCACTCTCTTTCGTGGCTATGCTAGCACGTCTCTCCAAGCCAAGAAGACTCTGTTTCTCGCTTGGATGGCTAGCTTTGTGCTGCTGAATTGTTGTGTTTCCTTGGCGCTACAAGTGGTGGCAGCAGGCCCCTTATATAGATGCCGAGGATCGGAGAGGCGGACAGGGTTCGGTCCAATCCACTTGAAATTCATCCGGCCCCTCTCCTGGACCAGCCAACGTTAGTTTAGCCTATTCCTATTGACGAACCGGCCGTTTGCTGCTGGCGTCACGAGTCCCACAGTGTCTGGTAGCCAGAGGTTATCCGGTACACTAGGTTGTTGTGGCTTGTGACTAGGGGGTTCGTCATACCAAACTACTTTTGAAAAACGGGTTTAAATTTTCAGGAGCCATGATGTTCCATGAAAGGGAAGTTTCTAGGTCAATTGCCGCGAGGACGCGGCGCCCCCGAGCCGGTGTTTGTTCTCGACATAGTTTCGTCGCAGCGGGTGTGCGCACGTCTTACTCAGGAAACATTCGGCGTGTGTCGGTTTTTTTTTTTTACGACAATTTTTGAGGTTTTATAAGTCATCACGACTTGACTATTACCTAGGTGACTTCTTTACGTGGGAATTCTAAGACTATGACGTTGTTGTTCCATAATAATATTTTCTCGTGATGTCATCTAGGTAGCTAGATATTTTCTTACACGATCACGATCAAATAACCGCCCTGTCCTTGGGGCATCTACCTTTTGTTGTTGTTCTCCTATATTTGTCAATGAACAATAGCAATTAGTCACCTTAACTTTAACTTCATTTATAGATTCCATGAATCTGTTGTGAGAAATTCATAGTTCAAATGATGACAAAACTAGTGTATTTGGTGTACCTAATTAATAATCTCTTATTATGAACCAAAGAATTACTTGCACCACTTTAATGACATATTAGGTACTCCATGGACTCCAACATGACCATATATATAAAAAAAAATAAAATCTGAAGACTAGTTCCACTTGAGTTGGTCCATGGTTTATCAAAGAAGATTGATTGATTTGAATTTATGAACTATATAAAATGTTTTTCATATTCCTTTTCAGAATACCCTAGTAAATAATAATCATAGAAGTATTTGCACTCAGTGAGACAGAATAGTACACAACTATCTTCTATGGGTATATACCAGGCCGGTTACGATTCTGTTGGTATACCATATATATTCTTCTCGTATATGTTATTTGCAACCTGAACAACGAACTAGCTTGCTCTACCATCCAACCGTTAAAAATTTTATAATGCCAACCTGATCTGTGGATAGGAAGGCACATGCTGTTGCTATCGATCGGTGTGGAGTCCCGTTATGCAACTGCTTTCTTGTATAACTACTAATGGAGATATAAAATTAGGTGTACCAAATTGGTTCACACAACAAAGCAGCTACTAGCTGATCCATACTCCTGTACGTACGTGTATATATATAAGTGAGTAATTAATAAATTAATACTTTTTAGATAATAGATTCATTAATTAGTCCAACCTATATCCACGAAGTATACAACCACACTTAAACTCACACCTCAACAAAGAGAACTAGAAGAGAAAAAATAATAATATCAGTGTGTGATATACACAGTTAGATTTATTTTGAACTAGAGATATATTCAACTCCAGTAATTATACCTGATGGATAATATATTTAGGATTTGGAGGCCCCGGCACAATTGACATAATGCAGTATGCAGAAGCTTCCTATATTAGTCACTTTAATTTCAATCACTTCAAGGCGGGCTTTACTATTACATATAGCAGCAGCCTCTGCCTTTTGACGCACATGTCAATGCGAACTGGTCCAATGAAGGTTCAGACATGTGTTTTATACAGTTGCACACTGATTAGAGTTAGTTAATAACGGAATTGAAGCCAAATTCAAAATTTCTTTGATTCGCAGACATCCTTTCAAGTAGCGGCTTGTAGCCAAATTTGTCTATTGGTTGTTGACAACAGCAATTAATCTAGCTAGTTATTACTAGATAGTTTATAAATATCAGTTCGCTTTTATATAAATAAACCTACATCAATCAAGTTTAGAAAGAGACCTTAGTATTGCTTTTTACGCTTTTGCCACAGGCACTAACTAACATCTCCAGGCCGGATCGGGATGCAACGACGACGACGACACAGATGGCCGCGCGCACAAATGAAATAGGATTCCTGGACATAGCTAGACCACTCTATCAGTCTGTTAAGTTGCGGATAGAATTGAACACCATGTCTGTCCATCCGGCTGTTGTCTATGTATATATGCATTCATAATTTCATAGATATGATAATGATGTAGCCAAAATACTCTCAGACACACACATGTTATGTATATATATATATATATATATATATATATTGGTGGCCGGAGCAATTTCGTGGAGTTGGTTATCCAGCGCTTTTTTGCCTATGTGGATACCTCTTGTCCTATCCGGAGCGGCCTGGATGGATGGCAGCAGCCGAGTCGGATCGGACGCCCGGTCCACCTGGAAAGTTCCGCCCTATCCACAATTTTCTGCTTATGTGGACGCCGGAGAGCAACGTGTCCAGTCACCGTTGCGGCATAGTACTAGTGCGTGGCTCCACCTGATATGCGTGCGTGCGTCCTTGCACGGCCGCCGCCCTGCCCCCTGCCGGCTGCCGCCCTGCTGCCTACGTGTTGCCTCCATCCGTATGAGAGCCAACGATGCAGAGCATGTCTCTTTCGTACTTCGTAGTGGTGCAGAGAGAGGGCCATAAATAAATCGGCACATGCACTGTGTGGTGCCAATTTTCATTTACAAGGTTTTTGATTGGCTCACAGTCATCCTAGCTTCATTATGGAAATGTGGAATCAAGCCCATTTGCATTGGTCAACTTTCTTTGTAATATAACCGGTTTAATTAGCACATCTTCAGAAGATGTTTGCATTATCAACCGGGTTAAAACGGAGCAACTTCTCAAGCGTTTCGGTGCCCATTTGCATTGGCTCACAATCATCTGTTTCTTTTGCTTTGACGGCCTAAAACCCTCATTTGTGCCTTTCTTTTAGCTTCACCTTTTCTTGTATTATTTTTGCCTTTATTTGTACAATTTTTTTGTGGTGTATCTGTCAACAACGATGTACCTAGTATAGGCTTTTCGATCTCGAGCTCAACATGCTCAATCGCTCGGCTTGTAACAAGCTACTTTCATTCTCTCTCTCTTTTTAAGTGTGAATCCTTACACTTAAATTTGAGTAATGGATCGATTTGTACAAAAAAATATTTTTCCCAAAAGAACCACATTTTTTCCCATCTAAGTATATGTATCGCGCACTCGCTGTGTATCCTTACATCTGAACGCAATTGTGTTAATCGGGCAGCTCTAGTTGTCCATGTCAAGAAGCTAGAAAACTCGAAAGAAAAAAAAAAAGGTACATATATATATATAAATTTACGAGGGGCCAGTAGAGCCTCGTAGTATACTCGAAAGGCCGTCCAGAATAAGTTTATCTTTATCTTGCTTATGTGGACGCGAGGACATATCTTGTCCTATCAGTAGATAGCTACGCGCAGAGAGCCCGGGCGGGCGGCTAGAGTGACTGGTAACGATAGATGGCTAAAGCCGGCCGGCCTGCTTGGAATTCCCCTCACGCTTTTACATACCTGCTCTCTGGCGGCTCCGTGATCAAGTGCAAGTGGTTATCTTCTAGCTTGTTGCTGTGACGATATGATTCTACAAAATATCAGCAATTTGCTAGCTGTGCTTTCATTCCATGTCCTTTTGCTCTTGTTACCAACAAGTCATTGTTGCTTCTCCTGATGACCTGCATGCAGTTTTATTTTGGTTTATGCAGAAAAGGTAACTTATTATTTGCAACAAAAATAATAGACAGATGAAGCACTATAATAAAAAAAAGTATAAAAAGCGCAGGAGGGGCCGCATGAGCCACGAAAACTAAAATGCAAAGCCGCCCACACACACCTTTACCCCACACATTGTTCTTTTCAATATATAAAAATACAAGAGGACCAAAAGGGAGACAACACTCCTACTCCATAGGAGTACTCCAGTACTACATTCAAGCAACGAGAAAAGAGGAAAAATGAACAAAATTAAACGAATCTAGTGGTGGAGGATAAAACTAAAGAAGAATGTCACGGTTGAGTACATGATTGGGCATTGCATGGCCCACCAGAGTTAGCTGATAAGTGCAGCAGTTAATAGGTAAGGTGGACGGGTCAACACCTACGGATAATGGATAGACAAAACAAGGTTGTTGTCGATCGGACTGGACTAGTGATGGTGGTCGGCCGGCCTGAGCTGAGCTGCTTACGTGTTTCCTCTTCCCAGTATCTTTGAACACCAGTAGCTTATAGTAAAAATCTCCTACAACATGCATGTCAACTTGTGGTCGTACGCATAGATTAGATGGAGAGTTCCAGGAATTCTTCTCGCCATCTCCATCTCGTCCGGCCGGCCATGTAATCTGCTGGGTAAGGACGAGATAGATACGATCGGATAAGCCACAGAAACAACTTGAAGCCCCTGCTAGTTTGGGTAAGATAGAGTGAGATAAGATTTCCACGTCGACACTAGGAGTACTATGTGCTTTTAGTTTTACTACTACCACACAAATAAATACATTTGGGAGTACAGAGAGTATATGGTACGTATAGGGTATGGTAGTTATAGCCAGCTATAGTATGCACACATGCATACAGGTCGAGGTGTTGGTCATCTCATCCGGATAAATAACGCTTCACATTAATTCCATCACGAGTCAGAGGATCGACACGGTTAAACCGTTTTCGGTTATGTTTATTGCTTGACGTAGACACACTCTCTGTTGATGATGATGAGCAGCTACTAGCTCTAGCATGCATGACCACACGAGCTCACGATCATCGCCGCCGTCAGAGATCGAGTTGAACACGTAGGTACAACGCCAAACGGATAAGATTTCCGTGTCATCTAGGAGTATATACTGTACCTGAGGTAAACGAATTGAAGGGGACGTAAGAAGCATCCATTTTCTTCTTAATTGATTGGCCTGCGGAGGTCGCCCGGCGACTCCCCGACGCTGACATTCTGTAGGACTGTACTGTACGTATGGAAGGACGGACCAAATGTACGTCGTATACATATATGTACGTGTGAAATTGAGAGGATACTAGCTACCTCACGTATACATATGTCACGTGTAAGTTATATTTTCTTCCTTCTTGCCATCACAGCTTTGTCATTGGTGCTGTCACATGTTTGCGTCCGGGCGTGGCATGATCGAGAGGGGCGATAAGATTCTTATCTCATCAAAAACATTAATTACCAGGTGTGCTCTCTTGCATTGGATTAATATCTATCAACTAGTTGGGGGTAATTACAACTAATACAAAATTGTCACTACACACTTATATACTTGTGGATCAACTTTCCAAGAGAAAAGACAATATATATGGTGCAAGTAGAGCTAGAGCTGTTAGCTCATCAACATTAGAGTACAAAACTTAGTCCAACAAACCACGGCGTTATTCTACAACACATGCCAAACTTTGAAACCTTTTCTCCTCCCTTGGAAAGAGATCGGAAAATGTGTGAAAGGAACAGAGGATGAGTGTGGCAGAGTGCATGCACTTATGTGGCAGGCTCTTGAGCTTTGCATTGTTTTTCAAACATGTAACATCAATATAACCTCATTCATTCACATGAACTTGCTTACAAGGCTCCACTTCTTATTGATTAGTATAGTATGGGTAACGACGACTAGTAGCAGTAGTAGTAGGTGTAAGTCTTGATCCTTTGACGTGTGTTCGATCCATATTAAGTCAAATTTCGTGCCACATAAATAAACAAAATAATATAACAAAGCAAAAAAATTTTTTAAAAAAAAATATACACCTAATTAAACTGCTGCATCTGGGACGTTTTCCAACTCTGTTGAATCACTCGTCAGCCTTATATAGAGACGCATGTACCGTATACTTTAAAGTCAGAGTTGGTACGGTGGTGCATTTGGTTCTCCTTTACACACTTCCTTCCCTTTCATCCATATAAACGACTCAAATAAATAATATTAATGTTACCTCCAAAGATAAGCAAAAATATATTTTCTTCTTAGCAAATTTTAATCTTATCCCGATGAACTAGCTAGCTCAGTCTTGCAAGTTGCAACTACTCATCGTCTCATTTCTCTTGGTCGCCACTATATGGAAAATGACTGCAATCTTAATTAGTTCTCTGAGAGTTCATCCACAATTTGGATGCAAGTGGTCAATATACGTGGCACAATATATGACAGGTTTTGAGGGGATATACTACTTAACATACTTTTCAACTTCGTTGAATCACTGTCAACTTTATATAGATGCAATACTTTGTTGTGTTTGTGAAACAAAACAGTTCTCTCTTTTTTTTTTTTTCTAGAATCTGTTGGTTTTTTACATAATATGGAAATCATTCAGGCTTCGACGGTCCAACCCCTATGAGCACCTTCGAAGGCGGACGGCATATCTTGAAGTTCACAAAGTCACCACAGGCGCCTCATTTGTCGACGGGGACGTCGCCTACCACTTAATGCATAGCGCCGAAAAATCCTGAAATAAATTCAGGATAATGTGTCACACTCAGGATTTTAACCCTGGGTGGGAGCCCCCAACCAATGGTCTTTTCCATTGCACCGTGAGCCCCTTGACTTAGTTTTAGATTATTGACTAACCAATCCTACAAAACATCCATGATATGATTTACTTGTGCGTTTGGTTCTAGGATGGGGTCATCCCTATGTATGTGTTTGGTAGGATGGACAACAAACGATAGATGAACCTCGTTTTTCAATCCTTTAGCCACCGTCATAGGCCACAGGTGTGATCGACACATAACAAAGAGGGCCATGACACAACCTTGGTCGCTGGTCGGAGAAGGGGAGGAGCTCACAGTTCCATTACTTTTTACTTTTAATCTTATTTTATATACTTGTATTGCTATCCGGTATTGGAAGTCACTTTACATACGCGTCATCTCACTTCTCCTACTCGCCGCTGCCATATAATGCTTCAATGGTACGTTCATCTCACTTGTCCTACTCGCCGCTTCCATATAATGCTTCAATGGTATGTTTTATTAAATACACATCATCTCACTTGTCCTACTCGCCGCTTCCATATAATGCTTCAATGGTATGTTTTATTTATTATAAATACGCATCATCTTACTTCTCCTACTCGCCTCTGTCATATGATGCTTCAATGGTATTGCAAGCCGCTTTACCTACTCGTCATCTTATTACTTCTTTGGCCTACTCGTTGTGCCATATATTAACACATCAATAAAGTACCTCCATCTAGTATTGCAAGTTGCTTTACCTACTCGTCATCTTATTACTTCTTCGGCCTACTCATTGTTCCATATATTAACACATCAATAAAGTATCTCCATCTAGTATTGCAAGCCGCTTTACCTACTCGTCATCTTACATCTTTGGCCTACTCGTTTGTCCCATATATAACTCGCGAACACATGGTTGATTTAGGTCACATGTGTTTAGTTTTGTGATTGAGTGATTGTCAACGGTCAACACTTTAATTCTATTTTCTTTTATCTTTT
This sequence comes from Hyparrhenia diplandra, assembly GCA_015847255.1. NCBI lineage: Eukaryota > Viridiplantae > Streptophyta > Magnoliopsida > Poales > Poaceae > Hyparrhenia > Hyparrhenia diplandra. The sequence goes on from JADLZK010000188.1 coordinate 62,984, forward strand.
ATGCTTGGCTATGTTCACCCGGCACACGTGGAGTGTGTCGAAGACGTATCTCTTGGTTCGTGTTGTATGGGTGTGGAGCTCGGAGATGGTAGCCGACGGCGAGGTGAAGGGGCCAAGGAGGGGCGTCTTGGGGCCGACGGACCGCGGAGGTGAAGGACGGACGTGAGGCTTGGACCGAGGGACCGGATCGCCGGGTGGCTAGCCATGGTGGCTGACATCCGGGACATCGGCGAATGCAAGAGGGCGTGGCGGGACCGTGTCGTCGGGTCAAGGCGGCGTGCGAGCGCAGCGGGGGAGCTCGGATGACTTGGCGACTTCGGGCGGTCAAGGCGGCGATGACACGTGTCGAGGAGGTTTGGTGGTTTGTCCTCAAAACCATCGGGCTTGGTTTCGTGGTTTGGGCCTCAAAACCACGGGTGCGGGTTTGGTGGTTTGGGCCTCAAAACCATCGGGCGGGTTTCACGGGTTTGGGCCTCAAAACCCGGGCGTTCCGGTGGACGGAAGGACGGCGGCGTGGCGGCATCCGGGAGGTTGCGTGGAGCGATGCTACGGATGAGGAGGCGCGGTGGCCGTCGGATCGATAATTACCCGTAGTCGACCAAAATAGCCCTCGGGTTAGAAGATCGACTCATGTATCTTAGGGGTAGTTTAGGCAGAGGGAATATTGGACTATTTAGTGGAGGCTTACCCCTTCATCCTCTCTTGCCTCTCTTATTTTCGTTTTATTTTTCCCCATTTTTAGGGTTCTTGTTTAGAGGTCCAAGAACATCAAATTAGTGACTTTTGTGTGGAGATTTTCGAAGGGGAAGGGCAGCCTCAATCCACTTTGTGCCCTCCAGGGCTTTGGATCAATTCCATCTTTTTTGTCTTTGTGATTTTCGTTGGAATTGGATCTTGTGTTCTGTGTTTCTTTTGTTCTTTGATTTACGAGCGGCGGACAAGTTCCCCATCGGCAGGAACTCATCCATGCGGCGCCAAGGGACTCGGCGGGTTCGGGATCGCTTCGCGCGGCTCCAAGGCAGCAGCGGCCGGCCAACCACGAGCGGCCCGGGGGGCGGTCAAGGGCGGGCGTGCTTCAGTGCTCGCCACCAAGCGGCGGTGCTCCGCCGTTTGGGTGCGACTTCGGCACGGTGCCCACGCCGCGAGCATCTGCAGCCAAGAGGAGACCGGCGTCGATCAATCGGCGGCAAAGTTCTTGGTGCACTCGGCCGGCGGCAGCAAGTGCTCCAAGCCACGCGCCGTGACCGGGGACACGTCTTCGTCCAAGCTCGGTTTCTTCAGCAACAAAGGTCGATCTTTCACTTGTCTTTGTGGATTGGCCATCGAGCCATTCTTTTGCTTCTTGTGCGGGTAGCTGGATTGGGTTCGTATGTGCGAAATCTCGGCTTCGATGATCTCAATTCAGTTAGTTTTTCTGTGCCCATATGGTGCTTGGACGAAATGCACCAAAGAGCTTTTTCACCAAAGCAGCGGCTCATCGGTGTTGCACAAGGTTTCGATTTTGTTTTCTACATCAAAGTGCAGCTCCTCGTTTTATTTCTCTCTCTAGTTCGTATTCACTTTTCGCCGGTTCGTGGTGCATCGGGCTAGTTCGAAGGCCACTAGAAAAATCTTTTACCACCAAAGAAATGAATGTGAACTAGTATTTCTTTTTGAGATGTCGCTTTCATGCTAGTGCTTGATTTGTTTATTCAGGATGCAACTAGTAGCAAAGCAGCATGGCACGTCAATTTCAGCACCAAGTGATTTTTTGCGTGCTCGTGATTTCTTTTTGATGAAAGCTTTCACTTTCAAGCTACGAGGTTCAGTCATTGAAAGCTCATAGCTTGGCTGGCAGGCGTGGTGAAGGTTTAGATTTTCTCGATTCTTGATTAATCCATGATTTACTCAATTATGCTCGAATTGAGATCCGGTTTTTTGCAATGAATTTCTATCGATTCGAGGATTTTATCGAGTGCCCTGTCACAAGTTGACTTGGGTATTTTAGTTTAGAGAACCCACTTCTTCTCAATAGGAGTTGGGTAACTCTTTTTCGTCCATCGATTCGGAAATTCTTTTCGCCGGTCGTGTGTGGTCGTTTGAGGTGTCCCGCCGTGTTCCTAGGGAACATCCACCCAACCATTTGGGTCGTGGACATCTCGGTGCTCTCTTTGCTTTCGTGACACCTCGCTACCGTTAGCACGTGTGTTACTCGTCTCTCGTTTGAGTTTGCCTTTGAGGTTGGGGGTTGAGCCGATGACCGAAATTGAAAAGGAAAATCGAGGCTCCCATTCACCCCCCCTCTAGTCGCCGTTTAGGTCCTTCAATTGGTATCGAGCCGGTTAAGGATCATATCCACCTTAATCGGTCCGTGATCCATGAGAAGGCGACATGGAGAGGTTTGGTCACTATGGTGGCAAGCCTCCGTGAGTTCGATGGCACCAACTATCCCTATTGGAAGATCAAGATGCAAGCACATCTTATGGGGATGGATTGGAGAGTGTGGGAGATTGTTGAGGATGAGAACTACCAAGTGCTAGCCGCCGAGTGGGTGAGGAACAAATAGCCCAACACAATGCCAACAACCGAGCGAGGAGTGTTTTGTTCTCTAGCCTCAAAGACACTGAGTTTGAGAGAGTTGCCACTTGTGAGACCGCTCGTGAGGTGTGGAAGACACTTGAGAGTTACCACGAGGGAACCCCACAAGTCAAGGCCCGCCTATATGAGACCTACAAGAGAGAGTACAACAACCTAATCCAGCTTGATGGCGAGTCCATCGATTCTCTCTTTGCTAGGTTTGAGGACGATGCAACAACAAGCGGGCGAACAAGCCGTCGGAGAGGCTTGACGACCACGAAGGCGATGCGGCTCTTATACGCTCTACGGATCGGAAGGTGTGGGATGTGAAGGTGTCCGCGATCATGGAGTCAGCCAACTACGACACCCTCACACCCGACGAGCTCTCTGACAAGCTGAAGTCCTCGAGATTGAGGCCCGGATCCAAGCGAAGCTCAAGAACCCATCTGCGCCGAACGTTGCACTCGTCTACGGTAAAGGCGGTTTCAGTTCTTACGCTAACCCATCACGATCTCTTTTGCCTTGTCTTCTTTGGGTATGCGTGGCGGAGGAGCAGCGATTGGATTGTCTTGAAGGCGGCGAGTTGGCTCGTCATCGGCCGATTCTCGCGGTTTCACAACAACCGCTTGAACCGTCGGCGTGGCGGTGGTCCAAAGGGAGGATGCTTTGAGTGCGGCGATTCAGACCACCGTCGCCCGCGTGCCCCAAGAAGAGCAAGGACAAGTACTCCGGCGAGAAGTACTACTCCGACAAGCACGACTCCGACAAGCGCAAGGACAAGCGCGAGTACACCGTCGGCAAGCACAAGTCTAAGAAGGGCTTCGACAAGGAGGCGATCAAGAAGAAGTACCTCAAGCGTGCCAAAGAGAACAAGGGCGCCTTCTTCGCCTCCCTCGGTGACCTCGACAACGGACGGGCAAGCTTCCTCCGGCGACGAGGAGCCCGGCGCAAGATCGAGGAAAAGCTGAACGGACTTTGCTTCGTCGCCAACTCCAAGTACGGGGGCTTACGCACCATGGCCCTTGACGGGAGGGTGTCCGACGGCGTCGAGCCACACGGCGGCGACTCTTCCCCTAAGGTATCACCCACTATCGAATCCCTCACCGATGAACTTGACTCTTTGGGCGATGCGCTTGTGTGTCAAGAGAAGTTGCTCAAGCGAGCAGCTAAGGAGAGAAAGGAGTACAAGGAGAAGTGGGAGATGGCTGTGAGGGAGTTAGAGTTAGCTAGGAAGCCTGTGGAGATGTCTGATGAGACGGAGTGCGATGGTTGTGCGGTGCACATGTCTAGCATCATGACTTTGCAATCTAAGTACTCTGCTTTGCTAGATGAGCACGTTGAGCTGAAGGCTAAGCCTATGTTGTTGAGTGCATGCAAGTCTTGTCCAAGCTTGCAATCTGAGTTGGCAGAGAAGGCTGCCAAGCTTGCCGTGCTTGAGAAGGCCAGCTTCAGATAGCACCGTGTTGAAGTGTGCTAAGTGTGAAGCTTTGGAGATGGAGGTCATGTCTTGTAGGCATGATAAGGGGAGAGTCGAAGAGGAGAACAAGTACCTTCGCTCGTCCCGAGTTGGGTGTCTAGTGGAGAGCCACGGCTTGGCATGATGATGAGTCGGGTTCAAGAGGGAGACCGACACAACGGGATTAGGCTTTGCAATAGGTGGGAAGGGTGAAGTAATCTATGGCAAGGTTGGTCAAGGTAGTGGTTTGAGCCCGAGTGAGAAACCCACAAACACTCCTAAGTTGACCAAGATCACCCCACCTGAGCCTACCAAGCCCATTGTGCAAAATGGCATTCTCCAAGAGACCCCAAAGACTCCACCTCCCAAACAAGTATGGCTTCCTAAACCAAACCACCTCAGGAACCCACTTGACACTTTGCCCAAGATCCCTGAGGAAACCCTTCCTAGAGCTAAGGCCACAACAAGAGTGAACCATCCACCCAAGAGAGTGAACCAACAACCACCCAAGAGAGAGGTGAGGTATCACTGTGAGTACTGCCAGAGAGATGGTCACTTGTTTGAGTTTTGCTTTAAGAGGAAGAGGGATGCTAGGCGTCGAGTTGAGTTCGAGAACCATGACTTGTATCACCCACCACTTGGCATGTATGAGAGGGGTGTGCAGTCGGTTCGTGAGGCGCTTTGCTAGGCGGGAGGTAGGAGGCCTCAGAGGGCTAGGCCACGGTTTGTGAGACCCCGTGGTGGTCGTGCTCCGCGAGTGGATGTTGATCCTCGCTTTGGGAGCTTTGAGTTTGACAGGAGGAGTGCACCACACTTTGTTGTGCGTGGTGAGCACTTTGGGAAGAAGGGTCATGGGATGTTTGCTGTGCCTAACGCCTATCTTGGGCAAGATGGTCGACACTGGTATTCTTCCATGTTTACTAACCCCAGTGTTGTGCCATTTGCTCATCCCATGTTTTTCCAATGATGTAGGTGACTAAGTCTTGGGTTCCCAAGTTTATGCTTGTTAACCCTTTGGGATCCAAGACTTGGGTTTCTTTGTCCTCTCATGTGTAGGTATGAGGACATGGGGTGGAGAACACGTGCTTGGTGGAACTTGATTCTTTGTCGTGGTGTGATCAAGACTTGATGGTTGTCTACACCACTTTGATGGCCTCCAAGAGGCATGTGCCTACACACAGTCAGTGAGTTATCATATACACTCATGCCTTGTACATTCATGATTTCTCTACTTGTGGTATGAGATAGTTGTTCATTTGCTCATTTGTATATTGCTTGCATGTATTATACTTGTATCATGCTTTTTATATACTTTTTAGCATGTGTTATCTTGTGTATTATATGCCATGCTAGCCTTTGTGCCCTTTTTGTTTCCTAGTTTTGTTTTGCTAGGTGTCTTTGGTTGAGGGGAGTTGGGAGTTTGCTATCCTTTTTTGAGGGGTAGTTTGTAGCTGATGTACAGTTGTAGTGTTAGGTTTGTTTTGCTTTGTGCATCATCTTGTATCATATTGCATTCATCATGTACACTATTACACTTTGAGCTTCTTGTTTATATTGATCACAATGAGACTATGCTCTGTTTAGTGTAACAATTACATGTTGGTGCTTATAGCTTGTGCTCCTTACGCTTAATTGATATATGTTATGAGCAAAACTACTTTTTTTCATGTGAACTTGCTTAACAACGATGAATCTTGCAAAATGTTCACCATGGAGATAGTTCCTAGCATGTTTAAGTTGTTGAGATCCTTTGTGCTTATCATGTATGCTAGGTGACTATGTCTCATTCATCGAGTTATACACTTGCTTAGATGACCACATGCTTTTATACGCTAAAATTTGAAATCTAAGCTAAGTGTATGGAAAAAGATCGAGATGGGTCCATACCGTCCCACATCCAAGTCTTGGGACTGGCTTTGCTCATTGCACTTTGAGTTGAACCTCGGCTTGGTAGTGTTTGACCCGGACCATCGTCTTAAGCTTCGATTGCTCACATGCATAGGCTTGACATGGTTGATTAGTAAGGCCGACGGTTGTGGATAACCACTCGCACTCATGCCTTGTCCAATGCTTGTAACATTTTGCAACTCCGATAACTTAAAAATTTGACAAGTGTTGGCTCTATCTTTTTGCATGATGTATAAACCTTGCTTGGGGTAGTTCACTTGATATACATGTGTAGCACTTGGTAGATTTCCAGCTTACTTGTGCTATGTGCTATTTTTTTGTGGTGGACACCTTTTCTCGAAATGCTTAAAAGCTGAATCAAAATGCTTTCAAGCCATATTTCATATCTCTTGATCGGGTTTGAGCACCATGTTAAGCACTTGACCTTGTTGCCATGACACTTTTTAGAGCATCTTCTCATTTGGATTGCTATAAACTTGAAGCTCCCTCATTGCATTTTCATGCATTTCATAGCTTGATTAGTGCATTTGCCAACAAGGGGGAGAAAGATACAAAGACGTGATTGCATGTTTCGGGGGAGTAGCACTTTGAGCTAGATGTGTTGAGCCTTTTGCCCTCTGTCTTGAGGGTCTAGCTATTTATGTGTGAAAGTAATTGGTTTGGAGCTATGCTAGTGGTGTTGAGCCCTGTTCTACCTCTTCTTGAGGACTAGCTGTTTGTTTAGCTTGGTTATATCGAGCCTTTTGTCCATGTCTTTGGGAACCAAGTTTTTGCTCCATGTTTGCTATCCAGTGACTTTGTTTCAGCTTTTGTTAAGCTTGTGTTCACTTGGATGTGCTATCCTCTACCTTCTTACTGTCTTTGTGTTGAATGTTGACAATGCACTCATCAAGGGGAGATTGCGAACACATGGTTGATTTAGGTCACATGTGTTTAGTTTTGTGATTGAGTGATTGTCAACGGTCAACACTTTAATTCTATTTTCTTTTATCTTTTATGCTTCGGCTATGTTCACCGGCACACGTGGAGTGTGTCGAAGACGTATCTCTTGGTTCGTGTTGTACGGGTGTGGAGCTCGGAGATGGTAGCCGACGGCGAGGTGAAGGGGCCAAGGAGGACGTCTTGGGGCCGACGGACCGCAGAGGTGAAGGACGGACGTGAGGCTTGGACCGAGGGACCGGATCGCCGGGTGGCTAGCCATGGTGGTGACATCCGGGACATCGGCGAATGCAAGAGGGCGTGGCGGGACCGTGTCGATCGGGTCAAAGGCGAAGCGTCGGCAGCAAGAGCGGGGAGCTCGGATGACTTGGCGACTTTCGAGGCGGTCAAGGCGGCGATGACACGTGTCGAGGAGGTTTGGTGGTTTGTCCTCAAAACCATCGGCGCGGGTTTCGTGGTTTGGGCCTCAAAACCACGAGGTGCTTGGTTTGGTGGTTTGGGCCTCAAAACCATCGGCGGGTTTCACGGGTTTGGGCCTCAAAACCCGGGCGTTGATGTGGACGGAAGGGCGGCGCGTGGCGGCATCTCGGGAGGTTGCGTGGAGCAATGCTACGGATGAGGAGGCGCGGTGGCCGTCGGATCGATAATTACCCGTAGTCGACCAAAATAGCCCTCGGGTTAGAAGATCGACTCATGTATCTTATGGGTAGTTTAGGGGAGGGAATATTGGACTATTTAGTGGAGGCTTACCCCTTCATCCTCTCTTGCCTCTCTTATTTTCGTTTTATTTTTCCCCTATTTTTTAGGGTTCTTGTTTAGAGGTCCAAGAACATCAAATTAGTGACTTTTTGTGTGGAGATTTTTCGAAGGGAAGGGCAGCCCAATCCGTCGCTTTGTGCCCTCCGGGCTTTTGGATCAATTCCATCTTTCTTTGTCTTTGTGATTTTCGTTGGAATTGGATCTTGTGTTCCTGTGTTTCTTTTGTTCTTTGATTTCCGAGCAGGCGCGACAAGTTCCCCATCGAGCAGGAACTCATCCATCTGCAGCGCCACAGGACTCGGGCCGGGTTCGGGATCGCCGCGCGGCTCCAAAGGCGGCGGCAGCCGGCCAACCACGAGCGGCCCCGAGGAGCGGTCAAGGGCGGGCGTGCTTCAGTGCTCGCCACCAAGCGGCGGTGCTCACTCGCCGTTTGGGTGCGACTTCGGCACGGCTGGCCACGCATGGAGCATCTGCAGCCAAGAGGAGACCGGCGCCGATCCAATCGGCGGCAGCAACAAATTTCGACTCGGCAGCAGCGGCAAGTGCTCCAGCCAGCCGCGTGACGGGGACACGCGTCTTCGTCCAAGCTCGGTTTCTTCAGCAACAAAGGTCGATCTTTCACTTGTCTTTGTGGATTGGCCATCGAGCCATTCTTTTGCTTCTTGTGCGGTAGCTGGATTGGGTTCGTATGTGCGAAATCCCGGCTTCCGATGATCTCAATTCAGTTAGTTTTTTCTCGTGCCCATATGGTGCTTGACGAAATGCACCAGCAGCTTTTCACCAGCAGCAGCTCATCGGTGTTGCACAAGGTTTCGATTTTGTTTTCTACATCAAAGTGCAGCTCCTCGTTTTTTTCTCTCTCTAGTTCGTATTCACTTTCTGTCAGTTCGTGGTGCATCAGGCTAGTTCGAAGGCCACTAGAAAAATCTTTTACCACCAAAGAAATGAATGTGAACTAGTATTTCTTTTTGAGATGTCGCTTTCATGCTAGTGCTTGATTTGTTTATTCAGGATGCAACTAGTAGCAGCAGCATGGCACGTCAATTTCAGCACCAAGTGATTTGCGTGCTCGTGATTTCTTTTGATGAAAGCTTTCACTTTCAAGCTACAGGTTCAGTCATTGAAAGCTCATAGCTTGACTGCTGTGCGTGGTGAAGGTTTAGATTTTCTCGTTCTTGATTAATCCATGATTTACTCAATTATGCTCGAATTGAGATCCGGTTTTTTTGCAGTGAATTTCTATCGATTCGAGGATTTTATCTGAGTGCCCTGTCACAAGTTGACTTGGGTATTTTAGTTTAGAGAACCCACTTCTTCTCAATAGGAGTTGGGTAACTCTTTTCGTCCATCGATTCGGAAATTCTTTTTTCGCCGGTCGCGGTGTGTGGCTGTTTGAGGTGTCCCGCTGTGTTCCTAGGAACATCCACCCAACCATTTGGATCGTGGACATCTCGGTGCTCTCTTTGCTCGTGACACCTCGCTACCAGTTAGCACGTGTGTTACTCGTCTCTCGTTTGAGTTTGCCTTTGAGGTTGGGGGTTGAGCCGATGACCGAAATTGAAAAGGAAAATCGAGGCTCCCATTCACCCCCCTCTGGTCGCCGTTTCGGTCCTTCAATAACATATCAACAAACTTGTATCTCCATCTGGTAT